>JACDJE010000089.1:486429-732658 GCA_016647715.1 Pavo muticus | reverse complement strand
CTCCGCGCGGCCGCCCCGGCCGCATCCCCGCCCCGAGCTCCGACCGTGCTCTGCGGGACCGGGGCGGGCCTGGCCGCGCGCAACGTCTTTGTCGGGATTAACGCCCGAGGTGCTCGGCTCTCCCCAGCCGGTAGTCGGGGTGGGCTGCTGGAGAGGCTGGGGAAGAGACGTGCGGGCTGCGGCCGGGGAACACCTGCATTTTAGGCATGCGAAACGGTGCCTGGGTTTTCAAACGGAGACGGATTTTTTTAAGTATGTTTTATTCTGTAATTTTATTTTGAACTGGGATTTTTTTTCTTCCCGAGTTCAGTAACAGATTCTGGTTTAACACAGAACCGTTTGTAGGGAAGACAGAAGTTCTTCTTTTTCATCCCTGTAAATGCTTTCATGTCAGGTACGAATCCTCTTGTTGCACCATGCAGGAAACAAATGCTACAGAATTCAGTCTGGGCGTACATTAAATGCCTACTTGATGCTTAGTCACGGAGCAAATGTAAATATTTATTTAAATAACCGAGGTCATGCACATTATGAATGTAATCCAAAGAATGAATATCAGTTTTAACAGTAACGTTGCTTTTAAAAACTAATTCATAACACTAAAAACCCACTTGGAAATTTAATAGGGTCCAGGAAAGGACGAGCTTCCTTTAACAACTGACAAGAAATGGCAATAAAGGAAAAAAATGTTCATAAGAAGTAAAAAGTCAGCCTCTAGGCCAGCTTTACTGGAACTAAAGTAAAGCCTCACCAATTCTAAATGCAGCAGAAGAAAGTTTCTGGAATTTGTGAGGAAGTAAGAATCTCAAGTATCCTTCGCCTTCAACAACAGCGGACTGAATTTCTATAGTGTCCACCTACAGTTTTAAGTAAACTACAGATACGAAAGGGCTGTTAGGAAAACAACTGTGCCCAGAAAGCAGTGTGAGATTCCTGAGGTCTCAAGGCTCTGAGCTGTTCTTTTCAGTACTGTGCCTTGCTCACACTTACATCTCTTGTCCTCCTCCCCTGCTTTGCATACTCCCATTCCTTGTCTTTCCAGAACATCTGTCCCCTCAGCTCTGCATCCAGGATCCTTGAATAGCTGCCTTTTTCAAACCTCGTCCTCCTTTCTTGTTTACTTAGCTATTAGAAAACAGGTTTTTGTGTTTCTCATGCTCCAAGTGACGCCCACACATTTCCCTCCTCTCTCACCTTTTGAAAGCTATTGCTCTTGCTAGATGGAATAAATATGTCCAGTGGAATCTATGTTCATGGCATTTAGTTGAAAACATAAAACACTTTAGTCTGAGAAAGATTCCCTTCTTTAAAAACAATGGCAAAATCAGATAAATTTCAACCCAAATCCAAGTGCTTGCAATTTTTCTAGCGAACGGGCAGTCTGTCTACATAAACTCACACCCTGAAGCCAAGAACCAGCAAGACCTCACCAAGAAACCCAAACAATTGCAGCACACCCAGCTCACAGACAACACAGGGCACCGATGTTCCCTTCAGGCCTCTTGGGGTTACAGCTTTTCTCTTGTGGCTGCATGGCTTCATCCAGAAGTTGTTACATCACTGCTCCCATGGAGATTATGTGATTGGACTCAGTGAGTGATTTAATCTCCTGGAATTTTCTTCCTGTGGGTGTTACTGCAAGGGGAGACTGTTTAACTATTGAATAAATGTTATATTCATGGCTTATTGATGTCTAGATAACTGGAAGGAACAGCAGGTTTCAGCTGCTCGCTACATTCTGTGCGACAAAAAATAATGGGTGCTTGTATTTTAGAGCCTTTTATAAAGAAAAGCACTGAGATTTTTAAATGTCAGATGTAGAAGGAATAGTAATTATTTTGTCATCAGGTCTGATCTAAACTTTGGTGAGAATAAAAGCGTTTTATTAAAATAATTCTTAACTACTCTTCTTAAGTGGTTGCCACCAAAAATTTGGCTCTCAGTTCCAGGAAGGATAGCTTAAGAGGTTGAATTAGGATGCCCCTGTTGCTTTATGAGATTGTGAGTTTAGATTTTCAAATGTGTTCAAAAAATAGGTAATGCCCCATCTGCTCTTCATATGAACTGGGAGACGTTTTTTTATCTACTGAAGGTTTACACTTCAATTCCATTCTGTTTAAATGTTTGATGGAGCAGTGATGCATCTACAGGCCATTAATCCTCAGCCCTGATAAATATGCTTCTCCTATCTTTGCAGGCACAACATCTTATATAGCTCTTCTGAGGCTGTAGAGCACTTTTTCGGCTCTTTTCCTCCTCTGACATAAACTGATTACTCCAAAGCTCGGCGGAACATCTGCTCGCTCCCCTCAGCGAGACATGGGTACTCAATTATTAACGGCGTTCATAATGTTATGATGGACAACATCGTTATTTGTCATCTCTTTCATGGAGCCCAAAGGTGTTTTCAGGAGAGGCCGGACCGTGCCCTAAGTGCACATTTCGGCCCGCATGGCGATAGGGGAAAGCAGCAGCGACCCACGCTGAGGAGCCTCAGCCGCGCCTCAGAGCGGCCCCGGCCCCGCGACCGTTGGGAAGAGTTCGAAACCCGTCAGCAGCCAATCAGCGCGCAGCACGCCCCGCCCAGTCAGCAACCTGCTCTCGGGTACCTCAGAAGTGGGTGGGGCATTCCAGCGGCCCAATGAGAAGGCGGATTATAGAACAGAAGTGTGACGAGCAGCCAATGGGAGGCGCGCTTAGTGCAGCGGCTCGCTTTTTGAATCGGTGACGGCGGCTGCTGATGGTGGTGGTTGTTGTGGTCGGTGGCAGGTGGCGGTGAGAGGGAGCCGGGCCTGGGCGGGTTAGGGTAGCGCGGAGCGATGCGGTCGGGTCGGGCTTGGGTCTAAGCCGAGCCCAAGGAGGGCAGCTCCGAGTGTGGGCAGCGTGGGGCCGTGCCGTGTAAGAAGGCCGTGCCGTGTAAGAAGGCCCGGGGTCGTCTGTGGGGCGGCGACCGCCCGAGGCGGAAGGGAGGCCTGGCCCGCTGGCACCTGCCGGCCCGTGAGCTCTGGAGCAGCTGGCGGCGTCACCCCGCCTTCCGAGCGTGTCTGCCCTGTGCCTCCCGGGGAGAGCTGCTAACAGGGGCAGCTTTAGTGACATCTCCTCTTTTAAGGCTTGTTCTAGGGTGCTGATATCTAGTAATTTTCAGGTTTTCCCCAAACTACAGGGAGGTCGTTTGTAAGCGTTTTTAGGTTTGCTTTAATTTTGTACTGATGGCGTCAGGTCTCTTGTTCCCTCTTATGTAGGGGGAAGCTGCTATGTGCACATCTTCTGTGTGTGCTGTTTGTTCTTTCTGTGCCTTGGCACTGCCAGTGTGTGGCTCTGGTGACTAGCTTTGCTGTGTTATTGACTAATCTGGGGCTGTTATAACAAAGCTTAAAGCATCCAAAATGAAAACACATGAATAAATAAACTAGGAAACCAAATAGAAAATCAATGCCTAGCTCAAAGTATGGGTTACTTTGTGACATACAACAGGGTTCTCTGGAAGTGTGTATTGATATGTCTCTAGGTATAGCTACAGAGATAGGACAGGAGTCATATCAGTGATAATATCTGAATTTGTGAAGAAATCTGCAGGGTTTTAAATTAACAGTAGACTTGATTGGAGGCTTTTTGATCTAACTCTGCAGATAAGTAGCTTTTTTTTTTTTCTTCCTATGTTGCTGTCATGCTAGAACATACACTTCATTTGTCTTCCAGTTTTTACTTTCCCATGTAATTGGGTAGGCATTGCACAACTGTTGTGCTGTTCTCAAGTTCTGCTACTTCATGGATCCTCTTTCAAGCAGTGCTTTAATGTGTCTTTTGGCAACTGCTCTTTTTTAATGGGTGCTTATAAATGTAAGAGTGCTTCTTCAGTTGAAGTGATACAGAGGGTTATTGTACTGCGGCGGTTTGGTTATAGGGGTTATTCTAGGTAATTCTTGATATTGCTTTGTAAATACTTATGTTAACTGATGAATCAGAGGAAATGTGTACTAATTGCTTCATGCAGGAAGGAAAATGCACTGTTTCATGGACAGGTGTCTTGGGACATATTTTCAGGTACAAGATTCAGGCAGATACCTGTGCAAAAAGAAAGCATTAAGACCTGTGCTCTTCCAGTTCATCTCCTTGATGAACAAGGAGGATGGACGTCTATCTGTGAGAAGACAGAAGGCATCTAATGATGGATACTTCTACAGTACTGTAATAATGTAGGGCAGTAGCCTTGATTGTGTGGATAGCTCTATATATGTGCTTAATAGCTTTGTAGAGGCTTTGATTCATTTTGAGAAACCTGATTTCCCTTTGCTTGCAAACTGGTGGTTCTTCTTTCTGGACGCTTGTTTTTATGTGACAGAAGTAATACGGTTCACGTGAAAACTCAAAGCTTAACAAAATACTTTATGTATTCTAATTCTTTAGCTGGTGTTTCACTATTTCCATAATTGTAGACTTGTGGACAATTCTTTCTACCAGTTCTGGGACTCCTAATCTTCTTCTGTAACTGTTCTGTCAGTGTGAGTGGGATATTAATGAGCAAACTTTCTTTAGAAGTCTAAAGTTACTTCTGACAGCCTTAGTCACAGGGTTCATTAAGGAGCTTTTTAGCAACTGTAGCTTAAATGAGCACGTCTGTCTTCTAGCTGCTGAAGAAAGAAAGAAGTAATGATGGCTGACAACAGCACGCTGGTGTCTGAAAGCGGGAGGAGCCTCTTGGCTGATTCTTCAGTTCTTGATTCAAAAGTTGTAGAAAACTCCAAAGAGAATGTGTTTCCTGGATCTGCTGTGGATGTTGAAGGTGATGGAAGAAATTTAAGACTGACACTTTACAATGACTGATTACTTTGTGGGTGTTAAGTCTTGGAAAGCTGGAAGTGCTTTGCTGAACCGCAGAGTTGCACATAGTGTAGCCAAAAGGGTGTTGGTTTGGGATCCTTCCACTAGCAAAGGAGCAGTCTTAATTTTAAACTCATTTTGTTATTAAAATTTTGGCTTATATCCATGAAATTAAACGGGTCTTCTGGCTAATGTATCGAAAGATACTTCTATGGAATAAATAATTTTAAGTGATAAACTGATGCAAGTGTTTGGAAACCGCGGTTGCTCTGTTGTGCGGGATTACAAGTAGCCCTTAAAGAGATTAACAGTCTTAAGTTTGAAATTTATTTAGTTTATTAAGTAATCCTAAGATGCATGCAACCAAAGCCCAACAGAAAACAAACAGTAAAGCATTTGTTTGCCTGTAAAACAGCAAATGAGTGTTGGAGGCAACGCTTGCCCTTCTTCCTTTCATTTCGGAAGCTTATTGATACTTGGAGAAAAAAGAACAAGATATCTAATTTTGCTTCTCATATTCCCTTGTGAAACTGATTAGTTATTAGGAAATAGTGAGCCTTGTTAGCTAGGAGCATAGAAGCTAGCAAAGATACCATCTGTCTATCTTCCAGCAAGTCTTGCCATCTAATTCTGTTACAAGCATCAAGTCAATTTCACTTTGACTGTGTGGTCATGAATTAAAGGATACTTTTTGTACCATATACTAGAAGTTTATGCTGGATGGCCAATTGAGTTTGTCTTAATGCAAGGACAGTCTTCTTGAGGCAACACTTACTTTCAGGCTTGTTCCTGATAAATAAGCTGTCTTGAAAAGGTTATAGCCTGCTTCTTCTAGATGTTATCGCTTGATTTAGAATTAACATGGGTTTTTCTATTGAAATATGGATGTTATCCTTGTTTCTCTGTAAACAGAAGAAATGCCTCAAATAGAAACAAGAGTGGTTTTGGTTCAGGAAGCAGGGAAGCGTGAGGAGCTTCAGAAAGCCTTGGAGGTATGTGTGTCTGAGGTTGTTTTCTGGCTTTGTTTATTTGAGAAACAAATAAGTACTGAAATGAGATGTCGTTTTTCAGTCTTGTGCTAACCAATGTGGTTCTGTACTAAAGTTCTCCTCTTCCACAGACCATTAGGATAATGGAAGTGCCAGTTATTAAGATAAAGGAAACTAGCCCTGGTAAATCTGAAGAAAAACTAATAAAAAGTATTGTTCATATGGTATGTCATGCAATTAAGCACGTGTGATTGCATGCAGCATGTTTCACTTCACTGGGGCTGAAATGTGTGGACTCTTCTAATCTATGTTAATTGGGATAATTGTCACAAGTTGTGCAAATGTTTTGATGGTGTCACTTACAACTCTTCCATCTTCTCAAAACTTTCTCCAACTTCTTCAAACATCTCTCAAGGAAGCAAAATCTGCAGCTCTTCAGTAGCTGTTTTCTAGAGGGGTGAGAAATGAGTGGAGACATCCAAATGCATGTTTGCTCAGCTAACACAAGTTTTCACTATGAACTGGCTTCATGATTGGCTAACTCTTATTTTTCACTTGATAGCTGCGTTTAACCTTAAGAGGTGATTCTCTGCTTCTTGATATTAAAAAACCAAAATCCTAGGAAATAAAATCTGAAACTAGTGATTGATAGACAATGTTATTAAGCCTGTAGAAATATCAAGCAATGAACTGAGCTGACTTGTGTTTGTTTAGATCATATGCAGCATGGAGCTAGCTGTTACAAGCTGAGTGTTGCTTTTTAATTGCATCCAGAAGCACCTTAAGCTACTGTGACTCTCTGAAGGGAGACATTTCATTTTTCTTCTCTTTTTCTCCCTATCTGTAGTTATTTCCCATTGCTATGTTGTTACTGTGAGCTGATAAGTAAAACTACTTAAGTAATTACATTTTTTTATTCTTCAGAGGCAGGAATTGCTTTAAGAATTGTTTTGTGCAGTTCATAGCTATTCTTATGCCAGAAAACAATGTTTCTCATCCAGCTTTTGTCAATCTTTTTAACAGTATGTCTGTCAAAGCCTGAATTGTACACTTTCCTAATGGTCGAAACTAAGAACTAATTTTGATACTAATTCAGGCACGTTGCTTGAATAATGTTCTGCCTCTTTCTGTCCTGCTGAAGGAAATTAAAGTTCCCTACATAAAGACGAATACAATAGAAGAGCTTGGAGATTGTGATTCCCCAGAATTTGAGACTGTCTTCGTTGTAACAGACTTCCAAGGCTCCATCTTCAACAACCTCTGCAAAGCCGACTGCCGTGTCATTGGGCCGCCAGTAGTACTGCACTGTGCACAAAAGGGAGAGGTATGTGCTGCTTATGAGATCAGCTCAGTAGTTCTCTCGTGCAGTGAGTTCTGAGTATGAAGTGTTCAAAATAATCTCCTTTGCTTTGTGAACAAATACTGTCGTCAAGATGAGTTTGAGAAAAGTAAGTTTTTTTTAGTATCATGTTAGATGACTGCCTCTAATGAGAAAGCATGGCCAGATAGTGGTAAGATCACAACTACTGCGGTAACTGTGGGAGTTGTCTTGGGGTTATGCCATTATGAACGACAGCATACAAGTATATATTAATAGACACTTATTTTCAAAAGTCCTCACTTAAAGGTAGGTGGATTGGGGAAGAGAAAATGTGTGAAGCACCTCCATGGAATTTGGAAGTTCCTTCATCACTACTGCTAGGTCTGAAGCTGATGCAGAACTCAAAATGCAGGCTTAGACTAGCTTTTTATATTCTTTAATACTAGGAATAACAATATTACGTTAAAAATATTGCTTCTATTAAAATGCTTATCATTATACTTTTAACTGATGAGCCAACTTCATCTTGTTTCAGCCTTTACCTTTCTCGTGTCGTCCCCTGTACTGTGCGAGTATGTTGAACTTGGTACTCTGCTTTACAGGATTCAGGAAGAAAGATGAATTAGTAAGAATCTTTTTTCTTCTCCCCTTTGGATAGGTAAAGCTGTGTTAAGTGTGATTTTTATAATGCTCTTCTGTTCTATCACCTGTAGGATTTAACCATGACTAGAGCTTCTATGTCAGGAATGAGCTGCTTTGTTCTTCTGTTGCTCATCCAAAGGCAATGATATCAATGGTTAGCAACAAAACCTTATTAGAGTCACTTTTTATTGGAATGATGTAATAAGTACTTGAGTAGATTCAGGCTTTTTGATAAGATCTTATTTACCCAGTAATGTTCTTTTATTTTTATAGGAAGTAGTGTGGCCAGGTAAAGCTTTTCAGTGCTATTCAGAGCACTTGCTGTTATCATATCTTGCTGTCATGCTATTAGGACTTCAGTCTTGGCCTAACTAAGCATTAGGTTGTCTTGTACTCTAGTCTCAGTAATGCAATTGGTGTCTAATATTCCTGTTGGATGCCTGGCAGTCAGTAGTTTGATTTTTGGACTAAATAAAAGTATATACATCCTTGACTTGCTCTTAGGGCTAATGGTGTTTGGTAGTCTGGGTGCAGACTGGACAACTTTTAATCTTTTATGTAAGTTCTGGTAGCTGTCCCTTCAGGTAGAACTGACCCAGTCAGTGAGGATAACGTGCCTCAAATTTATCTCACGTGGAATGATGAAGGCATTATGCATGATGTTGATCACTGGTATACTGATGGCTTGAAGTCTTTGTCAAGCTACATAACAAGGATATCTAAAATGATTAAAAAAAAATAAAGGAAGGGGAGATGCAAAAGGGTGGTGGTTATATCAACTATAGCTTCTTAAAAACAAGGAGAACAAATTGGAGCATTTCTAGTCCTAGCTGTTTAATGTAACCTTCCATCACTTGTTGTGTGAATTCTTGCACCTTTCTCGCTCTGCACTGGGTATTTCAGAAGGTTGACTGTAAGCTCATCTCTTCTTGATTTTGCAGGTGAAGCTGGTGACCTTAGTTCATCATATGGGTGGGATTATTCGAAAGGACTTCAACTCCAAAGTTACACATCTGGTGGCCAATTCAACACATGGAGATAAATTCAGAGTATGTAAGCTTGAGTGGTACTTCATGAGAGCTTTCTGAATTTCCCTCTCGTAACAAACTCCTTAAATTTTATTTCAGCTTGTAAGTTACAAGCTTTTTTCTCTGTACCACCAGCAATGACTTGTAATTGCAAGTTCATCTCCATCTGCTGTTGATCTTGGATACCCATTTGTCTCTTAGAGATGTAAATAAGTCCCTGAATGCGGAGTTTTTCTTTGTACTAGACAAGTTTTGTTAATAGCAGGAACCAAAATGTTAAGGTAATGTCATTGCTTGAACATCAACCAAATTCCTATGATGTGCTTGCTCATTTTTTTGGACAGGCAAATAAACTTGGAAGTAACTTATGTGGAACTTCAGTACTTGATTTCTGCACACCTTTAAAAAACACTTTTAACTTGTTATGTGTAAGCTTTCAAGTCTTCCTTTATGTGTAAATATATGTATATATTCTTTTCATCTGTCAACACTGAGAAGGCATCATTCAGGATGCATGCAATTGACAAGCTATTGTAACTTGGTTACAATAGCATCCATATCCCTGAACTCTCCTTTCCTTGAGCTGCTTGACTGTTACTTTTCCTAGCTGTCTATCTAATTCCAATTGGAAGAGACCTACTTTCTATCTCTGGTCAAACAGGTTTTTTTCTTGTTTATTTTTTTTGCCACCTCAAAGGGAAATGTTTGGTAACTTTGCAGTCTCTTTCCTAGTCGCTTCCTATTTAGTAAAAGCAGGCTGGGATGTTCATCTTCCTGAAAAGTATAGGAAGCAGGAAAAAGATTCTGTATTCCACTGGAACTGTGATTTGATTTTGGTTTTTGTGCTTGTTATTGGACTAATAATGCACTTTTGAGTAAATATCAAAGTAGCTATTGGTCCTGTCTCCTAGCTACTGAAGAGATGCATCTTTAACCTCTAGGTTTTGCAGTCAGATAACTTTTGAAGGAATAGATTCACTTTTTTGCAGTATGTGTCTTGAAAAGTAAAAGCTATGTTGGAAGTTTTCTTGGCATGTAAGGAACTTCAATAGAAAACTATTTGTTGCAGTTTGTGCACTTCTTGTTTTGTAGATTGCTGTAAGTCTTGGTACTCCTATCATGAAAGCTGAGTGGATTTATAAGGCTTGGGAGAAAAGGAACGAAATGTAGGTATTTACTTTCCTTCAGCCCTAAACTTATCTCCTGTTCACTTGTAGTATTTTGAGTTTAAGTAGTGACTTTTGTGCACCCTTTTTCTAGTGACTTCTGTGCAGCTGATGATGATGTTAGAAATCAGTTCAAAGTTCCTCCCTTCCAGGACTGCTTGCTAAGTTTCCTTGGATTCTCTGATGAAGAGAAAGCAAACATGGAAGAAATGACAGAAATGCAAGGTGATTGTTTGTAAATGCTGGCCTTTGAAATGATTGGGGCTTATAGCTGATAAAGATTTCACTGAAGCAAAATCCTGGATCACAAATCCTAAAGCATTAACGAAGAATCAACATGGAAAGCTCTAAATTGATTTTTCGATGTCTTCAACAGCTATAAGAACTTAAGACTTTAAACTTCTTGTTTGAAACTAGGCCATCTTAAAAGAAATGACAGGATGCTTGAAAATATCCTAGGGAACTTTCAGCTTTGGTATGGAACGTTACTGGTGAAATGCTTGATAGGAGATGTTTGAGTTTTTGGTAGTATGGGGTTACATTAAGAGTTGCATGAACAGTCATGAGGTAATAGATAACAATGTTACCAGCCTTGTGTTTCTAGAGCATGTATGCAATAGAACTATGGAAGTGGGAATGCAGCAAGCTTGTGATAGCAAATTGTCCTCAAAACATGGAAGTTGGCTGCTTTTTTTTCCCTGACCTTTTTTTCCTCTAAAGATTTTATAAGAACATTCACAAGCTAGAACCTCTGTGTCATATAGAGTACACCTGCCTTGCTCTACAAATAAGGAAGACAAGCTTTTCAGTGAAGTATAATGTTAATTTCCAGAGAGGTTTAAATGCCCTCTGAACTATGCCTTCTCTCAGCATTTTCTATGCGTACTTGACTACTGTTTGCTGCTTCTTATTTCCTAGAAGCTGTCTGCTGCTGGTCATATATGGGGTCTTTTGCAAGTTCTTTTCTCCTTGGCTCTTCTGACCTTGATTCTATGTGCCATACAACTATCAAGCAAACAGCTTTTAACAGTAATATTATTCTGTCTTGGGATTTACCTCTTTGTTTTCCTGTTTCTATAGGAGGATGTTATTTACCAGTTGGTGATGAGAGGTGCACACACTTAGTGGTTGAAGAAAGTACAGTAAAAGAGATTCCGTTTGAACCTTTAAAGAAGCTTTATATTGTAAAGCAAGAGGTTAGTGCTTACAGATTCTTGAAGGCATACTTGTATATGCTGCTCCATATGTGAAACTTTTAGCTTAAGCTACTTGTTTGCATTCAGTGTGCAAATTGTCTTAATGCTACACACATGACTTTAAACATTTTTAATGTTGTGATTTTAATATGTGGTTTCCTTGTTCTTCAGTGGTTCTGGGGAAGCATTCAAATGGACGCCAGAGCTGGAGAGTCCATGTATTTATTTGAGAAGGTGTGTATGATGTGAATGAGTTCACCACAGCTTGTGGTGAAATTAGTATGTGTAATAATATGTGTGGGGCCAGAAATTAATATTTTTTTAAGCAGCATTTAAATCCCAGGTAATGAACTGTAAGTTTACCTCTAGAGTATTGATTTGAGAAAACCTTTTGTTTCCTGAAAGCTGAACCTAGTTTTAGTCAAAAAAAAAACCCAAGGAAAATGTATGACTCCTATTTTTTTTACAAAATAAAAAGAGGGCTTTGTCTGGTTTTCCTGAGGAAAATATGTTTTGTGTGCTCATCTGACCTATCTTTGCCCTCGCTGTTTCCAGCACAGCTCAGTAAAAAGACTAAACTGAACTTTCTTTCTCTACAGTCAGAGAGTCCTGGCCTCAAAAAGTCTGTGTCACAGCTTTCTCTGAGTACTCCAAACAGCAATCGTAAGAGACGTCGTTTGAAAGAGACTCTTGCACAGCTGACTAGAGAAACAGACTTGTCACCTTTTCCTCCTCGGAAGCGCCCATCAGCTGAACACTCGCTTTCTCTTGGGTCCTTGTTGGACATTTCTAACACTCCAGAATCAAGCACTGCCAACGGAGGTATAGCTAAAAACCTTCATTTGGGTGCACTTGCAGTGTTTAAGAGATTTGTGCATACAAGTGATAATGGTAGTGATGGAGAAGTCTTTCAGTATTTGCTACAGGTTTCCTGAGTAATTCCAGACTTTCTCCTTGAAGTGTGTGGGATGCAGGGTCAAAGTGAGGCATTCAGTTACAGAGGCCAGGCTGCTTCTTTTCATCACAATAAGCATATTCAACAGTACATACAGAGAGGAGTTACTGGTGCTCTTAAAGAAGAGAACTTTGAAAGACTGTAAAAATATTATATCTTTCTTGTATATAAGAGGCAATGGTTTTAAACGAAGATGGTAGATTTAGATTGGATAGTAAGAAGGGATTGTTCCCTGTAAGTATGGTAAGACACTGGAACAGGCTGCCCAGAGAAGTTGAGGATGCCCCATCCTTGGAGATGTTCAAGGCCAGGTTAGATGGGGCTTTGGGCAACTTTGTTTGTCCTTGCTTATGACAAGGGCATGATCTTTATGGTCTTTTCCAACCTAAACCATTCTAAATCACGTAAGCAGTCTGAAAGAGGCACAGCCTTTGAGTCATAACTCAGAAGGAATCTGAGAAACATAAGCTCATTCTCAATGACCAGATTTCCTAGATAATGCTTGAGCTCTTGTAACCCCTTGTACAGAAGCTTCTAATGCAACATCAGTGGACAGTTTCAGGAAGTGCTATCATGAAAACAATAGATCTAGCACTTATTAAATAGGTGCTGTGATTATAATGGGCTTTGACATCAGAATAAGCGTGTACAGATCTCTGCTGTCCAGCACATGCAGGTATTTCAAAATAGTGGACTGTTCCAGGTTAACTTGAGTTTTAAGAAAAATTACCCTCTTCTTTTCTCATCTACCTCATTTTCCACTTGCACCAGTCATCTGCCTACAGTGAAACGCTGCAGGTTTTGCTTGTAAAGACCGATCCCATTCAACAGCTTTGGGCTGCATATATAAAGCAAGGGTGGGAGGCACCTGAAAGACTTGTTGATGTAGCAAAGCAAAATTAGAAAAAATAACTCCCATGTGTAAATACTGTTCAGCACTTAGCCTACAATTGGTACTAAGCATAAGAGGGTTGAGTCACTGACCAGTCTGTAAATGGCTTACTAGTTGTTTCATAGCCTAAGACTAGTTCTGAGGAATAACACGTTACTATTAGTCTATAATAGGACTAATAAAGTCATTTTTAGACAGAGCTCTGATGACTAAATAAAGAATAGCCTTTTTTAATTCCCTTGAATTCTGAAAGTTTCCCTCTTGGAGGCTGACCTTTTCAGGAACTCTAATTTATAATAGAAATCTGTTTTCTTTTGGAAATGTCTTTTAATCAGAAACACCGAAATCCTGTGCAAGGCCGTCGAAAAACTCCACTCCTCTTCCACTAAAGCAGTCTGCAAGATGGCAGGTTGCAAAGGAATTGTATCAGACAGAAAGTAACTACGTTGATATTCTTACAACAATTATTCAGGTAAGCTGGTATTACAGCTAGTACAATTCAATTGCAGTAAGACACCTGGTGTTTAGGTAAGTGGCTTGTGGTCTTTGGGCTTTTCAGAACTTGGAGCAATAAAGGTGTGTGAGGGATGATGTATATGAGCTTACAACTTTGCTGGTATATTAAAGATGTTGTTAATCATAAAGCCTGAAAGTCATAGACTGCAGATCTCAGATTAGAAGTTATAGTTGATATGAAAATATTAAACTTTAAGCAAATAGGCTCTTCATGACTTAGGTTTTTAAGATATTAGTGCATAGAGGTGGAAAAAAACACCAACTCTGTTTGCTATTGCAAGAAGAGCAGAATAGCAAGCAATTCACAGGAAGGGCTTCACTTCCTAGGAAGTTTGCTTCCACTGTGGCTGATTATCATGGCTACAGAATGTGTGTGAGTAGAGGAGAAATAAAGGGATTATCTTTAGTAATGTTAACTAACCTAGTGTTTGCATCTTAAAGCCACTTCCATAATCTGTTCTTGTTAAGTGGGAGCAGGATGCATCAATATTGTGATTGTAGGAAAGCATGATCTGGAAGAAAACACCTTTGTTTTCATAACTATTTCTTATACAATGCATGGAAGATGTGATGATTCTTTGTCTAATACATCAGTTATTTCAAGTTCCGCTGGAGAAGGAAGGACAACTTGGAGGACCAATACTTGCACAGGAAGAGATTAAGACTATATTTGGCAGCATTCCAGATATCCTTGATGTACACACTAAAATCAAGGTATATTGTCACTTCCCCCTACAGAGGAAGATATGATGCAAACTTCAAATTCCTTCTGCTTGTGTTAAGTCATAGCTACTAAATGGATACAGATTCATTAGGGTGAATTAAGTGCAAATCCAAAATATGCTTTTAAGAATTTAATTTATAAGTTAAGTACCTGAAGTCTGAGTACTGTGTGGCAGCTGCCATGGCTAATACTGCCATTCATGAACTGTACTCAGAACTGCTTAGGTACAGCGGTTGTCTGTTTTTGCTCAACTTTGGTGTAATGAAGATACTTAGCAGAAGATACGTAGCAGAAACAAATGGAGACTAGTGGTGAAACCTTTCAATTCAAAGGGAATTCTGAACTTCAGCTGTACTGTCTTGTCCCTGTTATTAGCTGACAGTAATTAAGCTTGATCCTTATCAAGCTGATACGTGCTTAACAGCTTGCTCTTACTCTTCTCAGCCCTTGTGCACCTGGTGAGAGAAACCTATGCTAATTCTCATTTAATCCTAACTTCTATTATGCCATTTTTGTTGCAGAGCTGACTAGTTCAGACACTATTAGACTCTGCTTCTATTGATTCAAAACTGTATATTTAGTAGACCAGAGGAGTTTTGCTATCATCTCTTAATAGGCTGAGGAGGCTTACTGTGAAGTTGTGTGGATTTTAGGATTGCCTGTTTTATTAGCACAGAAAGAGATATGTGTGTTTGGCAGAGCACTGGTCCCATCTTAAAGCTTTATGCAGTTGACACTCATGTTATTTTCTTCCCCCATCCTTGCACCTGATCTAGGAAGACCTGGAAGATCTTATGGTGAATTGGACTGAAAGCAAAAGCATTGGCGATATTTTTCTTAAATATGTAAGTTTCTGTTTTTATGCATTAGAACTGTTATGAGCTATTATCTTACAAATAACCCACTGTAGGATCTAGCAAACACAAGCAAAGCAGTACTGAGTAAGCAAGAACACTGACTCGTATCATTGCATCTTCTGTTTAGACTTCTTAGCTGAGTTAAGTGATATACTTGGTGTAAGTAATCCCTGTCAAGATTAAGTGTATGCATCTGTCTGTTTGCATTATGGATTAAAACTTCAAATAGGTGTAATTAAAAACAGCCTTCAATTTGCACTGCCGCAGACATTTTCTACTTAAATGGTAGAAGGAACTCTTTCTGTACTCTTAGTGATCTTCTGCCTCCTTTCAATAATGTGGAATTAGAAAGTTAACTTTCTGAAGGCACTTGCATTTTTCCTTGAAGACTTAAAATGTGTAAATAATGACTGCTTATTTTTCACAAGTACATAATGTACAGAACATGAAAGCTAGGTCTGGGACTGCAGTACTTTTAAACATAGCAAGCCTGCTACTTATCTTGTGCTTTTTCTGTCTTAATCATGCTGAGGCAAAGAATGTTTTGTATTCAAAAGCTCTTGCTCTGAGGTGTTGCTTATGGTGATATAATGTCTTTTTTTCCTAAAAGTGATTGCACACACTGGAGAAATGTCTAAAACTTCCAAAACTTTCACCGAAAGTATCTTGTTAGATAATAATCTCCTCTACTTGAAAGAGCTGCTCAGTGGCTTCTAGGACTGTCACATTTGCACTTGATCTTTGAGAGCAGTCTGTATTTCATAAGCAGCCTTGAATCTTGAACATTTGGCATGCAGAAATGTCCTAACTTGTTATGTGAGCACGCACAGGTTTACAATGCTTTATTCTTCATTAAAATGTGCCTTTGAGCAGCTCGGGCTGTATGGACATCTGTGCAATGCTACATCATATGTAGAGCAGAGCTCTAACAGTTGTTTATTTTTCAGTCAAAAGACTTGTTGAAAACATATCCACCATTTGTGAACTTCTTTGAAATGAGCAAGGAAACTATTACTAGATGTGAAAAACAGAAGCCAAGGTTTCACGCCTTCCTGAAGGTGAGTGTTTTGCTCAAAGTTGTGCCAACTTGGCAGCTATCACCAGGCAAACTATTTCGTGCAGTTGATGAGGAACTCGAAATTTCAAAAGTTTGAGGGAATGTTGAATGCTTCTTGGTGAGACAGATATAGGAAGGATTTGAGCTTCGATCCCTTAAGCTCCTCATGAGACTCTTTACTAAGAGGTCCAGGTTCCTTGTCTGTTACAGCTTCTAAGCTAGTTTGATTATATGCTGAAAAGGTTATTTGTCTCCCAAATACATACCTTCTATTTCTCTTTATTGATCCCCCTCCTGGTGCTAAAGACTTGTGAGTTAAAAGCTATTTGGGGAACACTCTTGGCAGCTGAAGTTCCAAGGAGGTAGAACTTCTTCCTATTCCTGCGGCTAATAAGAAGGAGCATAAGTGATTTAAGAGAAGACTATCTTCAAAGAACAAGTTGTCTGTAGAGGAGCCTTTATACTCCCAAGGTTCTAGATAAACCTATATAACTGACTGTTAGTTCAGTGTAGCTTTAAATCTTCTGCGTCTAAGAAGCATATCTCAAACAAAAAAACCCAAAACAATCAAGCTAAAAGATCTCAGTTCTTGTTTCCTGAGATATTAGGGACTATTTCTGCATGTTAATAATTAAATGATGGGGAAATGATAAAGAATGCAACCAGCTGTCCCCCTGTCTCACTATGCCTTAGGATCTGGAACAAAGTCTGAAGTTGGTAATATGGACAGCTGAATCATTCTGAGAAGATGACTGATAAACACCATCTAGATTTGAATGTCTTCTAACATGATCTTAATGACCATGTGTGTGTACTTGTGTTGAAAGGCTCTGGAAAACTTCTACTGCAATGCTAGCCTTGGGGAATGCTATCCTTTTCCCTTTTAATTGGAAAAATAAGAATTATTTCCTTTTTTCACTCTTTTCTTCTAGATAAACCAAGCTAAACCAGAATGTGGTCGTCAAAGCCTTGCTGAGCTACTTATCCGTCCTGTTCAAAGGCTGCCTAGTGTTATTCTACTTCTAAATGGTAATCTAGTGTTTTTTGTATGTTCGATCAAGGGCTTTAAAACCAAGGTAATGCTGCTTTTGGCATGATTAGGAGTGGCTTTTCTCACATGATGCAAACTTGTTTGAGAGTTAATCACACTTAATGGCAATCAGCAAGACCAATTGCTGAAGAAAGCACAGTTTAAGAAAACTTCACTTGTGTACTTCAGATGTATACATGTACAGCTAAAAGAAAAGCTTGTTCTGAGAACAGTTTAGTTTTCTTAAGTACAACTGAGGTTCAAATGAGAGAGCAATTCATATCAGCAAGGCTACAGCTTCATGTGTTTCTCTTGATCACCCACTTGCTGTAACAAAGATAAAATCTGTTAGATCTATGTGAGTTAACATTGCCTTCACAGACCACAGCATCAACTTCTTAAGGCAGGAATCTGGATACTTAAAGCAGGTAGATAGTCCTTGTGAAACTGGCTATTAATGGTAGCAACGTAAGCTTAACATGCAGTTAAACTTGCATTTGGAAGCTGAAGGTTAGTACCATATGTCAACATAAATACAGTGGTGCATAAGTCACATTTTCAACTACTTCAGTTGAAGACTGAAGGCTGCTTTTAGCAGGCTGCAGAGCTAGGTAGTTCTTGGGGATGAAATGATATGAAATTGCTCCAACTTAAAAAATCAAACTGTCTTCCTACTTTTCAAATTCTCAACATTTTATTCTTAAGGATCTGAAAACTTGCAATGTTTTGAATTGTAGATCTTAAGAAGCATACAGCAGAAGACAATCCAGATAAAATCATTCTAGAGAGAGCTATTGAATCATTAAAGGAAGTGATGACGTAAGTGAAATTTGTTCTATAGAACAGTTAGATGTATGGATCTATTCATCTCTTAAATTGTCCTTACTTAAAGCATATTGCTACCATATGTTTTGTCTCCATTTAAGTGTATGTAATATGCATCCCTCAGGAGGTGGTGTTTACCATGATTGCCAAAGGATTCTCCACCTGAAGAATGAGTGGAGGGGAAACAAGCCATCAAATACTTAAATTTATCTGTGGTTTCTCAGATCAGTCTCCCTTCTGCCACTGCCATCATTCTGTCATCCTGTGCCAGAATCCTTGATATCACTGAAAACCTTCTGTTGTTACCCACTGCTTCTATCTGAATGGCTGCTGACTTCCT
This sequence comes from Pavo muticus, assembly GCA_016647715.1. Classification (NCBI taxonomy): domain Eukaryota; kingdom Metazoa; phylum Chordata; class Aves; order Galliformes; family Phasianidae; genus Pavo; species Pavo muticus. The sequence continues at coordinate 714,299 of JACDJE010000089.1, read as the reverse complement.
ACCTGTGTATGAAGCTGAACCTTTTGATTCTTTTGTTCTGTCTGCTCTGTTCTAGTTATATCTGTCCACAGAGTGGAAGACCTGTGGGGGATAGATAGCATCCTTTAAGTCCTGTGTATATACAAATTTCCATTGAAAGGTTGTGTAGTATTGGTGGTGGAAGGTTAGTCTGTGTTGTGGTCCTGTATTAGCTACTGATGGCACCATTCTGCAAGCTTAAAGCTGAAGCTGTTCAGATTATAAGGCTCACCTCTTCTGAAGTGTATCATGTGTCTCCAGCAATGAGACTTTATTTACTTGAGCAAATGTTTGTCTGATTTCTAACAGCTTTTAATGTGTAATTACTCTTGCATTTGACTTCTGGTGAGCTGTCGTGTTGACTTGGGGTGGTGGTGAGAGATCTGTAGAATGCAGCATATGAGAATTGGTCTCCGGTTCCTCCCTCTTGGGGTAGGGAGGGAAACTGTGCAATAACTGAATGCTGTGTCAGCTGATAGAACAATATTCTTGTCATGTTATGGTTCTGAAGTTTCATATATGCCTGCTTAGCATACGGTGCTTGGACACATGAGTAAATGTACTCTACTTCTGTATGTTCAAGTGCTACTGTGTAAGCTTCCTGAATGTTCAGCGTCATTATTTTTATCTTAAGTGCAGTGAAATCATTTACAGTTGCTTGATATTTAAGATAAATGTAATATAATGTGCTTCCCTTAGACATATTAACGAGGACAAGAGGAAAACAGAGGCACAAAGGCAGTTCTTTGATGTTGTCTATGAAGTTGATGGATGTCCAGTAAGTAATTTTTCTGAAGCTGCAGACCTGTAAAAATGATTGCTTGCTTTCTTGTTCCCTCTGCAAGAATGTGAGGTCAAAATGCAATGGTACTGTTTTAAATAGATTTCCAGTGTTAAGTTGTAAGCAAGTAGTAATCCAACCCTCGAATTAAATGCTTAATGAGCTTTTTGCTTCTGTTGCACAGGCCAATCTCTTGTCCTCTCATCGAAGCTTAGTTCAGCGTTTGGAAACAGTTGCACTTGGTGATGACCTCTGTGACAGGGGAGAACAGGTCACACTCTTCCTGTTTAATGATTGCTTAGAGGTAAGATTACTATATGAGTACCTATAATGAATTGTAAAATGCTTGACCCTATGAATACAAACAAGAAAAACTTAAACTTTGATGCAGAATCAAGTCACAGAACTAAGAAGAATTAAGTCACAGACAGCTGATAGTTCAACACATCCTGATGTTACTTATACAGTACCTACCAAAAAGGTAACACAAGTAACTAATCAGTTTTGGATGATCTTATAGCCAGATAAAGAAGTTGATATTAAAGAGCAGTGAAGGGCATTTCTGCCTTGGAAAGGCAATTAACAAGTCTATATGGAAATAAGACCAATATATCTAACACATTTTGAAAGTTAGCATCATGAATGGCTGATATTTGTCCTGTCACACACTGAACTTTTTCATAATTACATGCAGTAATATCAAATCATATTACAGTAGTTTCCTAGCATTTCTGCATTGTATGCCCATACCTATACTCTTCTGAGGAATAGAAACTTCTGTTTTTTCTGTTTAAAGTAGAATGCTTAATTCTCAACATATTTAATTAAGTATCTGCATAGCACTTTAAATAGTACTAAAGGATGAAAAAGTGCTGGAGTCTGGCTCAGCGGGCTGTTGGTCTGTTTAAAGTTTAATTGTATTTAATGTGAATAAATATACCTCTGAGATAGGGCTGTCTGTGCTTTGACCAACAAGGAAAACAAATCCACATATCATATATCTAGACTAATATTATGTTAAGAAGATACATGATGAAAAGTAATTTACCTAGGAGTAATTCTGACTTAGCTTCACTACTTGTGAAGGAAGGAAGGGAAAACGAAAACAAGCCAAGAACCTTAATTAAAAGTATCTCTTCTATAAAATAAAAACTACTGATGTTACCTCTGTTTTTAATGTGAAGTTAAAACCAACACACCTCCACTGTCAAAATCTATTCCATGACTGCATGGAGGAGTAACAGCAAATGATACTCTTAGGGCAGAATTCATCACAGTCTGATTTGATTTACACATAAGCATTGTCTTTAGTGTTTAAACCTAGACTGACTTGCAAAGGCACTTGGAAACCTACTACTTGTTCTTCAGGGTAGAATTGAGACTTGTAATACGAAGCTGCTTTCCCTCTTTTTTCCAGAGGTGAGGGTGTTGCTGCTAAGTAATAAGTATTTCCTGGCCACTTGAACTATCTATAAGCATCTCTTATCTCAAATTAACTGAAGACTTTTGTCAGACAGTAGTGTAGTTCTTTAAAATACTCCGAAGTGTATTTCTCTGTAGAAAGGCTCTGTTTTCATTCCTGAATTTTAGAAGGTAAGGATACAGAAGGCAAGTAAAACAGCAATAGACTTTCTAACTTTAACCTCCTTTTTATTTAACTGCAGATTGCAAGGAAGCGTCACAAAGTCATTGGTGCTTTCAAGAGTCCTCATGGCCACACAAGACCACCTGCTTCTCTTAAGCATGTTGTACTCATGCCTCTCTCCCAGATCAAAAAGGTCCTGGACATCAGAGAGACAGAAGGTCTGTATGATCTAAAATGCTCCAACAGCAATGAAAACTCCCTTTTAGAGGATGAAGGTTTTCCTATCATGAGACAGAATGCCAGGGCATATTTGTTGTATGACAAGTTAGGTATGAGATTCTAGTATAAGCTTCTGTTTGAAGCTGTCTGCAAGCTTGAAAATTTCTTGTATTGGCATCTTTTGGCTTTTCAAAACTCACTGTGTGCTGCTAGATTTGACAGAGCTATAGGTGGCATTAGGAACCATTAGCTAACCAAATAACATTATGACTTAAAGTAGTGCATTTGACAGCTCTGAAATTACAAAGCAAAACAACAACAACAAAAAAAACCAATGAAACCCAAACTACAAAAAACAGATGAGACTTCAGTCCAGAACAGAGACAGAAACTTTTGTTATGAAACTAAATATTGTGTAAATGGTGATAATGATGCTCAGGAGCTATGCTTAGTCTCTTAGGAGAAAAGACTTATGACTTAATTTCTGTGGCTGCTTTGCCACACTGAGGCCATAGAGGTTTCACTAAAGTAATGCATTACTAGAGCAGAAGGACCAGTGCTACAAATAGTATTCCAACCTTGCTAGTGACTTCTAAGTAAGACTAGGTTCTACATCTGTACCCTAGAAAGATAAGTTTGATATTTCACTTGGGGTGATAGTATGCGCATTGCAATTGTTCTGGTTTCTTCTCTAAAGCATCTGCATGTAGATACTTAGTGAAAAATGGGAATGGCAAAGCAGGTAGGTAGTAAACGTGTTGCTTAACTGCTAAAAACTACCTACAAAAAGTTAGTTTGTCTTCATTTATGCTATGATACCTAGGCTTATTTAAGGACTTACATAAATGCCTCCCATCAGACAAGCATGCTGTTCAATATTTGCTAAGAACTTCAGTATACTACTTGGAAGAGGTCACCTACTCTGACTTAGAAGATGCTGTTGTTTCTTTCCTTAACTGTGTTTAGCGTGCTTTGGCTGCATATCCTCTGAAGTATCAGCAATGGATTTATTTTCTGCTCTTAAGTGAGCAATGTTGGTCAAGTCTAAAACTTCTTTAACTACAGCACTTGAATGTCATAGTTATTACTGACATCTTTTGTTGCTTTCATTGCCTTACACAACAGGTAAGTGTTCTCGTTGTTCTGTGTCAACAAGAGGAATGATCTGTCCAACGCTCCATGAGCTAAAGAATATTCACTGCTGTATCAGTAAAAATTAAATAGTCCAGACTACAGTATGCAAACTGTTTGGTGAATGAACTGGTTGCAGGCTCCTTGAGGCATGCAGACAGAACTCATAGCTCTTTTGAGAGTGGTAAAACAGCAGCTGTGCAAATAGTAAATCCCTTGTACCAAGTTATATCACCTCCAAGTCTAACTCCTGGAAGCTGAAGAGTTAACTCCAAAAGATTACTCATAATCCTTTGTGGTGGGAAGTCATATGAAATAGAATTCTTTTGTCTTACCTCTGTCTTGTTTGCTTGTTCTTCTAAAACTTCTATAGATTGCCACAAAGCTTTTGCCTTAGTTGTACGGCCACCTACGGAACACAACAACAAGCTACTCAGTTTCCAAATGACCAGTGAAGAACCTCCTAAAGAAGACTGGCTGAAAACATTGTGTCGACATGTAGCTAACACCATTTGTAAAGCAGATGCAGTAAGTTCTCTGGAGCCATTTTGTCTGGAAATATTTTGCTCTGTTGGCTTGAAATTCAGGAAGGTGAAGAACTTGTTAATAGTGGATATGCTCTAGGTGAAGTAGAGCAGAAAACCTTTGTGCTAGCATGTTGGCAAAGTAAGTGGTTAAAAAGTGGAAGAGGAAGCAGCCTGGAAGTTAGCTTCCAGAAGCTAACAGGTAAATAACACAAAGAATCACACCCTTCACCCAGCACAGATTAATTACAAACAACTTAAACTCTGTGCTGCTGATCTTCGGTAGGGCAAATCTTAACCAGATTGTCTTCAGCTTGCTTTCACTGTTTATCTGCAGTCTTAGCACTGTGAATTATATGTTGGTTTAACTCTTTGTGTCAGGTTTAATCTTTATTATGTGCCTTATGTATGGGCATGAGAACGTAAGACATAAAGCATCATCCTCCTACAGACATTGCTCCAACCTTAAAACAAGGAAATAAGGGAGATGCTGGCCTTTTCTTATCTTAAAAGCTCAGTGTGTATACTTTTCACAGCCAGAAACTATTAATTGAGAGTGCAGATCCCTTCCAATTAGGGCAGAAGTCTTTTGCCCAATGTTCTAACTGTCCCAGAATATATGCACGTGTAATTCAAATTAGCTGAAAATTCATGCAGTATGTGAAGCAAAACCAGCTTGGTTGTGTTGGTGATGTTTTACGTTCTGCATTGCTTTCTTGCTTTGTAGTATTTGTGTCTTTGAGTACTTCAGAACACACTTGCATTAAATTGTTATCTTGTCTTGCTTAGAATCTCATCTAGGAATGTTGGAATATGAAACTTGGCACTGTGGTTTCTTTCTTCCAAGCACAGAGCAGGACAAGTACTAATTCAGACAGGTTAATTTACTTCAGTCTGTATCAGTCACCTGTATTCACTCTTGATTCTATGAAGGGTAACACAAAGGGGTGGAAATACTTCTTAATAAAATAGAAAATTAATCGATATGTAACAAATTAGTTCATCTTGCCCAGGACATTCACAATCATGTGCTGACAAATAGCAATCTATCATACTGAATACTATTAATAATTTATGTAATTATTGGGTTGTAGTGAGTACGTAACTTTTTTGCTAATGTAAGTAGCAAGCTGAACTTCAGTTTAAGGTTTCTTTGGGTTTTCAATAAATCTCAATACTGTGTGACAATGAGATAGCACAGACTTGCCACATGGTGGCAGTAAAAAACTTTAACTAGTTTGTTAGACAGTGGGAATAGCTGTAGGCCTTGTTTGGTGTCCTTAAGGTTATTCTTAAGAAGAGTCTCATGTGCCAGTGAAAGAAATAGGCATGCAGTTTGGAACTCCCCACAAATGCTTCAGACCTACTGCCTTTGCTTTGGTTAGCCCTGAGCTTGAAGCTGGACAAACAAACATGACTTTATTACCTTCATTCTGTAGCTGGCTACTGGTGGTTGATATCATGAAACCACTTCAACACAAATAGTTTTTCTCTGTATGTTAAGAGAAATACAGAGGGATATGGCTATTAAAAATCTAAACCTGACTTCGTGTATTCGAGAATGATATTTTAACAAGAGCTTATGTTTGTGAAACCACTGAGACTATTTTTCTCTGTAGGAAAACCTTATTTATGCTGCTGATCCTGATTCAGTTGAAGTAAATACTAAAGATATGGACAGTACTTTAAGTAGAGCATCTAGGGCAATAAAGAAAACATCAAAAAAGGTAAGATGCTACAAAGACGGTGCTTTACAGCAGAACTCATTCTAGTCAGAATGGCATTAGTATTCCATTTCAGGTGCTTTGTAGAACTTACAGCAGTTGTAGGAAGAACTTAATCTCAGTGAAACTCTTAAGTTTTCTCCTTAAAGGCAGAAGGTAGGGAGTATGGAGGGCTTTGACAGGGCAGTTTTGGGATATCTTAATTGGAGCATCTTAAGTGCTGTAGTTATAAATATTATGTAGGTATTATTGATATCGTTATGGAACTTTATTTAAAGTGTTCAAATGATGAAACTTTGGAAAAACAGACCTCAACTGTAATTGCTCTTAGCATATTGAATGGTATCAGCAGTTATCGAAGTTCAAATACCTTCAAAAGTAAGCTGGGTGTTAAGTGTGCATGCTCTAATGCTAGACTTCAGAATTGCAAGGAAATAAGTGTTGAAGGCTGTTCTCTGCCTGTATATGCTTTCTTTTGCATATGGCTTAAGCTGCTCTTAATTGATTGAAGTGTGCTCTGTTGCCGGGAGGGATTGCCTTGGAAGCAGGAGGAGGGCTGCCTGTCTGCCCTGTCATGTAGGCTGTGCTCTTGGTCTGGTTCTACTGAAGCCTGTGGAATATGAGGGGACTGACAGAGGGTGAAGCAGCAAGGAGGGATCTGTTCTCCATTCTTCTCAGCAGCCTTGATGCAGGCTTATTCTCACCAAGACGATGCTGTTTCCTAGGAAAACTGTAGAGGCTACTGTGTTTAGAAGGTGCTGAAGATTGAACTGAATGAGTCTTAATACAAGAGGGTACTTAATACCTTGCAAAGTGCAGGGAACGTGGGGCAGTCTAGTTGACCAGACCTTTCTTTTTTGACTTTTCTCATCTCTTATAAGAATTTTCTTCAAAATGCCATCATCATGCAGGCAAGTGAGAATAGCACAGGCTGTGGGGACTCCTAGGAGTCAGACCCACTTGCAAGTTGTCTGTTGTTTATTTGGTTTTAATTCTTTCATGTGGAACAGCTATCATCTACTTCTGGCTCAGAGCTTGTCCTACAGATGTTCAAAACTTGAATAGTAGCTTATTGTGGTGGCTATTACAGCCTGATCTCTGTCAGTGTGTAACAGCACTTGTCAAACTCCCCAGGTTACAAGAGCATTTTCTTTCTCTAAAACACCGAAGAGAGCTCTTCGAAGGGCTTTAATGTCACACAGTGCAACAGAAGGGAGAAGTCCCAGCTCAGCTAATGAGAGCTACATGGGCAGCCGTCTGAACAGCACGTCGTCATTAGCGGTAAGTTATTTAGCTGTGCAGGCCACACAAGGAACCTCCTTAAGACCACGGTCATTCTAATGTTGATCTTATAACAATTTCAAGATCTGCAGTGGAGAAAATGATTTTTATCTACATTAATAGATGTATTCTTTTCAGAGTGAAATGGGTTAATGAGAAGGCTTGCTTACTGAAAACGCAGGAAGATGTGCTAGTATGTAGTAGAACCTGGGAGTTGCTAATACATTTAAGCTGGAAACAAACTCTTGCTGGAGTTGGAATATGCATCCTATTTGGAACAAGCAAGAAATCCCTGGCACTTCTGTATGTTGGTTTGGGCTTTTTCATTTTGGACAAAGCACAAATGAGATGTAGGCCCCTGAATATGTGGTGAGAGCATCGGTGGGCGTAGTAAATCAATAGGCATCCCATGAAACAAACTGGGAAGGATATAGCTATAGATGTGCAGCCTGGGAGCTTTTAAAAAGGCAAGTGAATTATCTGCTCATGTGTTTACGAAAACTTGGTGAAATAAAATTAGTCTGTGCTGCAGCTCCTGCTGTGCTTGGCTACCTATTGCAGCTCTCTTATGCTACATTAGCTCAGACACAGTTTTCTAATACAGTCTAGTATATTGTTCTAGATTTTTCATCATCTTCTAGTTTTTGAAGCCTGTAGTTTGTAGACAGCTAGCCAAGAACAGGATTTCCTGTGTATCTTCCTACTACTGATTTGTATGTCAGAATCTTAATACAGAGATAATCAGTATGTTTGAGTGGCCTTTAAATTGTACAACAAAGATTGCCATACTATCTGCCACATTAGATAGGCATGAAGAAATACAAATTAATGAGGGGAGGAAGTATGACAGCGAGCTCCCTTGGTTTATAGGAAATTAACATAAAATCAGATTGGCTATAACCCAGTTCTGTGTAGTGATTTTCTTCCTTCAATTGATTGCTTCAACAGTTGTTTTGGAATTCTAATATTCTGTCCTTATTTTGATGTAGCACTGTATCTCATTTCTCATGAAAATGCAAGCCATGCATTTTTCTTGTTTGTGTCTCTGTATATAATTTTTTCCCTATAATGACAGGAATTTAGTAGTAAAAAAAAAAAACTTGTTTCATTTTTTCCCCTGTAACTTTTGGACCTCAGAGTAAGCTGCAGCTTGGCAGCAGAGCGTGAGTTCTATTGGATGTTATATAGGGTTTTTAATCCATCTCCTACCCTATAGAACTGGCATAAAGCTGTTTTGATTGAGTCATGAGGTTGAGTTAGAGATTCATGTTAGAATCAAAATAAATGTAAGATGAGTTTTAGGTATTATATGCAGGCCCTTCTAAGCATAATCCCCAAGAAATGGGGATAGGCTTTAGCATAGTGAGCAGTTTAGAAGGGGGGAACAAGGCTTGGATTCCATCCTCTCCAATAGATGGTGATATGGTTCTTGACTAGCAAACTAAAGCTGTAGGAAATCTGTCTGAGACCACTCAGGGAGTTGAATCTGTTACTGAGGCATTGTTTTAATTAAAATCCTGGCACTGTGTTCATGTGGGGGGGAAAATAGTGAAAAATCACTGAAGCTTGGATGTCTTCATGTTGGACTAACTCTTGAACCCTTCCTAATTGTAGATTGCTCATTCATTGTCTTCATGTAGCCTAAGTGGATCTGTGAAATGTGTTATTAATGTCCATTGCTCCAATTCTGTTGATCGGAGCTCTCAAAACTCCAGGCCTTGACCTGTGCTGTGTCCTGGCTCTCCAAATAGTCATCTATCAAGTGCTATAGAAGACAGAACCTCTTCCAACCTGGAGAGATTCAATGGTCATGCCTTGGACAAATCGTATCCTATCCCTATCATTACTACCACTTGTGGTGCTGAAGATAACAAGTGTGGTGCTGGAAAGTTATGTATGTCAAATCCTGACTGTTAATGCCCACCTTGTGTGAAGTAAGCATCCAATCCTGAGTAAGACAAAATGGTGGATTCTAGGTTTTAGGTATCTGCACCAAGTTCTAAGCGGTATTGAGTTCTCCTTTGACTTGTTGTAATGCTCTGGGTTACTCAGCACTGACACACTGTGCTATTTCTGGTTTTGAATGCCAAGTTAATTCTTCCAGAGATCCTTTTTAACTTTTAATTAAGAAAAGGTAGACCTAATTAAAATAATATTGAACAACTACTTGTTTCAATTTATTGTGTCCAGGCAGCAGTGTAGCTTGCCAGCCAGAGTCCTCAGGACTGGTATTTTAACTGCAGGGTGGTCTTGAATAGCCACTTCATCTGTGGTTTTAACTTTTTGTTCCCCTTATGTCAGTGAAAAAATATCCTTATAAAGTATTAATAAGAACAGCAATAAAAAGAGGTTTAGGATTTAACTTTCAAATATTTCCTATGGCTGCAAATAGAAGACATTACCTGCCCAAAGTATTGTTATTTAAGAGGTTCCTGAATTACGTGGCTACAGTAGGCTACCTAACTACCATGACCATGCTGAAAAGCGTGATCAACAGAAGGTTGCTTGTGAAAGTATTTAAAGGACTAACTTAAAACTATGAAATCCAAGTTGATACAAGAAGCAACTCTTAGTACAGTGTACTTATGTGTGAGATTCACTGTAATTTCAAGTCCTTAAGTCCTAGTGTTTCTACAACCAGAAAATCAGGTTTCTACCTACCTTGTGTATGAATATTTGCAGTTAAAGCAAGCTTTGACAAGTCACTGTGATACAGCATATCGCTCTGTAGCTGAGAAAGTATGTGTTCAGTGACTGATTTGGGGCTCAAGCCTAGTAAGATCTCAGAGTTGTAGGGTAATTGTGGTAATATCCTTCCTTACATGTGGAAGGAGGTGAGTAGTGCAAAAAGTGTGATGAGAAATGTATGCTAATACTTGTTTAAAAGCCACTCTTCAAAAGCATGCTCTTGCATTCTGAATTTTTGATCTAGTAACAAGGAAAAGTCTTTGTTCTTTGTGTGCTACCTGTTTGGTGCTGTTTAACTTTGCCATTCAAAATCTAGAAATATTGAACGATTGATTTAAAAAGCTGTCCATCTTAAATATCTTCCTGACAGAAAGTGTAAGGAATCTATATACCAAGGCTGAGAAATGATTACTGATCTACTGACACTGATTACTAAATGACTACTGTTTTTTTTTTTTGCCTCCTCAACAGGGCATTTCTTCTCCATCCTTGGTCAGCCTCCCCTCAATCTTTGAGAAGAGGAGTCATACGTTAAGTCGATCAACAACCCACTTGATATGAAGCAGGCTTAAAGTACAGTGCCATACTGTAGTGACTGACAAACAGCTGGCTGTTCAAATGACCTGTTACTGACATTAATGGTACCTTAGTCATTAGCACTTAGCGATGATTAGCAGAATGTTAGATAACACTAAGTTAATCACAAGGGGGTTTCTAGTTGTACTGATGCGGATCAGGTAATCAGTGGAATGAGTAACTTGGTCTTTGTTTAAGACCCACTATTCCCTTGCACAGTTTTTATCACCAACATAATGGAAGCATTTGCTTTGACAGAAGCTGTCCCCTTTGAACAACAAACTAGTTTTGAAGTAAGGGTGATGATCACATAACTTACTGCTGGTTTGAGTGACTCCCATGCTCGCCTAACTTAATCAATTGGCTGAGCACTTTAATGTTCAAACTGTTGATTTCTTAAATGGAGATGCATTATGAAGTACCTGACCTTTTGAGTATGACAGTTAACCTGTTGTACAGCTGCTTATTCCAGATATTTTATAAGTGTAGCTGTTTATAAAGAAGTGGGATTGAGTTTCTCTGACTATGATCTTCTGCAGCCTCACTGTAATACAGTGGCGTGTTGGCTTATTTGAACAGTAAGTCTAAAGGCTATGACTAGCTTTGTCCACAACATGATTAAAAGAAAAATGGATATGCTCAAGAGTTATGGCTTTCCCTTTTAGTTAGGGCTGTTTGAAAATAACAGTAAAAAACAAGGAACCTGTGACATCCAAGTGTTTGGTTAACAGCTCTTTATTTAATGCATGAGATTACTGGTGTGACGAGGGCCCGGTTTGGGTGTGCTAGATTTCAGGTGTATTCCTAAGGCTTACATTTGTCTTTCTCACGTGTTTCTGTCATCCTTCAAAGCTTTACGTTCACTCCTTTCATATCCTTTCAGCCAGTATGTTCCAATGCTATCTCAGGAACCATTTAAATATGTATATTTCTGCATTTCTTTAATGGTTTAGTAATGGTTTAACCATCTGTCCGTATTAGGAGTTCTCAACTTCTGGCTTCTTAACCACCAGTGTCCTGTCTTGTCTATATGTAATTAGTGACGTTTCTGAGTCTGTCAGACTAAACTGCTTTTATATTTTGTACCAATCCAAGCAATGTAAATAAACTGTTAAAAATAAAACTCCTTATGGCTTTGCTAAGCAGGCTTTTATGGAAGTCCACTCTGTCATTTTGCACAAAAACATTGAGTTGGGTTCCACTCTATAAATGTACTCTGATTAACTGTAATAGCTATTTTTAATAAGATAAGCAGCTTGGTAGGCCTTGGTCTGCCAGAACTGAGTCTTTTTATTTCCTTAATGTTTGCCATTCTACCTTGTTTCACTGGGTGTGTATATAGCCATGGGTGCTTTGGCCTTATTCAAAGCAAACATCTGAACTAAATGTGCACTGGACTTGATGTAATAAAGTATCTCTAGAAAAGAAACCATGCAATAAATCCTATGCTAAGAATATCAACCACGGGTTTGGCTTTCTTTTGTTGTTGCCTTTGCAAGGGCATCTTCAGCCTGGTAAATTCCAGGTAAACAAGTTGTTGCAAACTTTCTTCTCTGACTTTCTACGGTACTGTTTTTGACAATATAGCTGTAGAAGCAGCTTTGTCATAAGGTCTACTTTTGCCTTGTGGAACTTCATCCAATCTGTGTGTGAATGCAGGAGCTGGTGCTGCTGATAGCTTAAGAAATAGTCCTAACTAAACAGCCTCCTGCCTGAGAAGACTGCTGTAATTTCAAAATGAAATGCTCAATGTTGCTATAAAGACATCTGGACTAGTTAATGACCCAGAAATGAAACGAGGGTTTGAGGAAGCGAAGTATTTGATTGTGGTGCAGCCTCTGCACAGGCTCAAGGAAGAGAATTAAGTAAACCAGATCCCTTTCACCTAAGGGTCAGTCTGCTGCTTTTATTCTGGTTCTTGTCTACAAGAAAACACAACAATTGGGGTGACACTTAACTTGCTGCCATCTTTAAGAGCAAATGCAGATATATACCTGCACATCTGCATTACAGCAGTGAAGCAAGGTGCTCTGGATTTTGTATAGTGCACTTTTCTGTAACTTCTGCTGTTCACTAGGCTGTGAACTGAGGAAAATGGAAACATGGTTTTCCTTGGGTTCTTGTAATTCCTTCTGCAGTTCCTCTTCCTTCTTTTTTTTTTTAAAGAAAAGCTGAGGTAACTGTCTTACTCATGCTAATGCATAGCAAAAACAGTGATGTTGAATTTGTATCTTTTGTTAACTTCAAGTTTGCAAACTGAAAGAATAACGTGTAGTTGATAAAGGTGCCAGTGTTTTCATTCTTTTGACTCCAAGAATGGGATGTTTGAGATGCTTTTCAGGTAAGTGGAGGTATATCTCCAAGTGAAGGCAGTTCTCCAGCAGCATGTTTGCTGTCTTCCCCATTGGCATGTGTGTACCTTCAAGTTTTGGGTAGCAGCTCTCAAAGAAGAAAATTCCTTGGACAAGTAGCGTGTTGTGTATGTTTTCATGGAGTTAATCCAAGTACGCTCTTAATATGGTGATGCAATCATGGTTTGTGCCATCATCCTAAAATACAAAGAGCACTCAGGTGTTTGCTTGCACTGTGAACAGCATTTAAGTCTGTGTTATCAAGTGGTAGTATGGATGGGGTGTGTAGACAGCCAGGGAGGATGGTAGATAAGGAGGAAACAATGTATTTGCTTGCTTTATTGAAAAACAGCAACAAACAAACAGAAAAAGCTCCCCCAAAAGCTCCCCTGAGCCTCGAAAGAAGCCAGTAGTAGGCTGAGAGCCTGCAGGAAGCCTGGAGCGCGGGTCGGGGTTGAACTCTTCTTCAGCTGCCATCTGAATCACGAGTGCTTCCATGGCTGAGCCTGGGCTTGTGCGGCCCAGCCTTTCACAAAGCCGTACCTATAATTCATAAATGCACGCTCACCGAAAGCTATTAAAGCATTTATGGACTAAGACAATTAATCTTTTATAGGTTTTTGTTGAAAGAGAAGAGGTAGAGAGCTTACAGCTGCTTGAGAGCACCTGTTTCTGAATGTGTTGTAGATTCAACAGGACGGCTTGACCTGTATTTCGCAGGAAAATAGTTGCTGTTTCAAAAATAGGAACTGAAAACTCTGCTGCGAGATGGTTGTTTACAATCTATGAGAGCCAGCCATCAGAGACAAAGCAGGGGCTAGCTAGAACGTACTTTAAAAGCACAAAAGCTGTTGAGAGCTTAAAATGTTGGCTGAATGCTCTACACAGCTGACATTGGAAAGGCGAAGGCAAACCGATGCCACGTTCTTTGCCTTGGGACTGTTTTTTAAGTGCAGAGCCAGAAACCTGCTCTCTCCCATCAGTAACGAGAGAGAGAATGGAAATGAGAGCGCCATGAAAACAAACTAATTAAACNCTGTTGATTTCTTAAATGGAGATGCATTATGAAGTACCTGACCTTTTGAGTATGACAGTTAACCTGTTGTACAGCTGCTTATTCCAGATATTTTATAAGTGTAGCTGTTTATAAAGAAGTGGGATTGAGTTTCTCTGACTATGATCTTCTGCAGCCTCACTGTAATACAGTGGCGTGTTGGCTTATTTGAACAGTAAGTCTAAAGGCTATGACTAGCTTTGTCCACAACATGATTAAAAGAAAAATGGATATGCTCAAGAGTTATGGCTTTCCCTTTTAGTTAGGGCTGTTTGAAAATAACAGTAAAAAACAAGGAACCTGTGACATCCAAGTGTTTGGTTAACAGCTCTTTATTTAATGCATGAGATTACTGGTGTGACGAGGGCCCGGTTTGGGTGTGCTAGATTTCAGGTGTATTCCTAAGGCTTACATTTGTCTTTCTCACGTGTTTCTGTCATCCTTTAAAGCTTTACGTTCACTCCTTTCATATCCTTTCAGCCAGTATGTTCCAATGCTATCTCAGGAACCATTTAAATATGTATATTTCTGCATTTCTTTAATGGTTTAGTAATGGTTTAACCAGCTGTCCGTATTAGGAGTTCTCAACTTCTGGCTTCTTAACCACCAGTGTCCTGTCTTGTCTATATGTAATTAGTGACGTTTCTGAGTCTGTCAGACTAAACTGCTTTTATATTTTGTACCAATCCAAGCAATGTAAATAAACTGTTAAAAATAAATATCCTTATGGCTTTGCTAAGCAGGCTTTTATGGAAGTCCGCTCTGTCATTTTGCACAAAAACATTGAGTTGGGTTCCACTCTATAAATGTACTCTGATTAACTGTAATAGCTATTTTTAATAAGATAAGCAGCTTGGTAGGCCTCGGTCTGCCAGAACTGAGTCTTTTTATTTCCTTAATATTTGCCATTCTACCTTGTTTCACTGGGTGTGTGTATATAGCCATGGGTGCTTTGGCCTTATTCAAAGCAAACATCTGAACTAAATGTGCACTGGACTTGATGTAATAAAGTATCTCTAGAAAAGAAACCATGCAATAAATCCTATGCTAAGAATATCAACCACGGGTTTGGCTTTCTTTTGTTGTTGCCTTTGCAAGGGCATCTTCAGCCTGGTAAATTCCAGGTAAACAAGTTGTTGCAAACTTTCTTCTCTGACTTTCTACGGTACTGTTTTTGACAATATAGCTGTAGAAGCAGCTTTGTCATAAGGTCTACTTTTGCCTTGTGGAACTTCATCCAATCTGTGTGTGAATGCAGGAGCTGGTGCTGCTGATAGCTTAAGAAATAGTCCTAACTAAACAGCCTCCTGCCTGAGAAGACTGCTGTAATTTCAAAATGAAATGCTCAATGTTGCTATAAAGACATCTGGACTAGTTAATGACCCAGAAATGAAACGAGGGTTTGAGGAAGCGAAGTATTTGATTGTGGTGCAGCCTCTGCACAGGCTCAAGGAAGAGAATTAAGTAAACCAGATCCCTTTCACCTAAGGGTCAGTCTGCTGCTTTTATTCTGGTTCTTGTCTACAAGAAAACACAACAATTGGGGTGACACTTAACTTGCTGCCATCTTTAAGAGCAAATGCAGATATATACCTGCACATCTGCATTACAGCAGTGAAGCAAGGTGCTCTGGATTTTGTATAGTGCACTTTTCTGTAACTTCTGCTGTTCACTAGGCTGTGAACTGAGGAAAATGGAAACATGGTTTTCCTTGGGTTCTTGTAATTCCTTCTGCAGTTCCTCTTCCTTCTTTTTTTTTTTAAAGAAAAGCTGAGGTAACTGTCTTACTCATGCTAATGCATAGCAAAAACAGTGATGTTGAATTTGTATCTTTTGTTAACTTCAAGTTTGCAAACTGAAAGAATAACGTGTAGTTGATAAAGGTGCCAGTGTTTTCATTCTTTTGACTCCAAGAATGGGATGTTTGAGATGCTTTTCAGGTAAGTGGAGGTATATCTCCAAGTGAAGGCAGTTCTCCAGCAGCATGTTTGCTGTCTTCCCCATTGGCATGTGTGTACCTTCAAGTTTTGGGTAGCAGCTCTCAAAGAAGAAAATTCCTTGGACAAGTAGCGTGTTGTGTATGTTTTCATGGAGTTAATCCAAGTACGCTCTTAATATGGTGATGCAATCATGGTTTGTGCCATCATCCTAAAATACAAAGAGCACTCAGGTGTTTGCTTGCACTGTGAACAGCATTTAAGTCTGTGTTATCAAGTGGTAGTATGGATGGGGTGTGTAGACAGCCAGGGAGGATGGTAGATAAGGAGGAAACAATGTATTTGCTTGCTTTATTGAAAAACAGCAACAAACAAACAGAAAAAGCTCCCCCAAAAGCTCCCCTGAGCCTCGAAAGAAGCCAGTAGTAGGCTGAGAGCCTGCAGGAAGCCTGGAGCGCGGGTCGGGGTTGAACTCTTCTTCAGCTGCCATCTGAATCACGAGTGCTTCCATGGCTGAGCCTGGGCTTGTGCGGCCCAGCCTTTCACAAAGCCGTACCTATAATTCATAAATGCACGCTCACCGAAAGCTATTAAAGCATTTATGGACTAAGACAATTAATCTTTTATAGGTTTTTGTTGAAAGAGAAGAGGTAGAGAGCTTACAGCTGCTTGAGAGCACCTGTTTCTGAATGTGTTGTAGATTCAACAGGACGGCTTGACCTGTATTTCGCAGGAAAATAGTTGCTGTTTCAAAAATAGGAACTGAAAACTCTGCTGCGAGATGGTTGTTTACAATCTATGAGAGCCAGCCATCAGAGACAAAGCAGGGGCTAGCTAGAACGTACTTTAAAAGCACAAAAGCTGTTGAGAGCTTAAAATGTTGGCTGAATGCTCTACACAGCTGACATTGGAAAGGCGAAGGCAAACCGATGCCACGTTCTTTGCCTTGGGACTGTTTTTTAAGTGCAGAGCCAGAAACCTGCTCTCTCCCATCAGTAACGAGAGAGAGAATGGAAATGAGAGCGCCATGAAAACAAACTAATTAAACATCTTGTGAAATAGATTTAGCACTGTCAGACGCTAGGCAAACAAAAGTCATTTTTAGATAAGAACATTACTACTACTTAGGGCTGAATTTTCATCTGGCACAGAGTATTCTATCAGAGCCTCTATACAAATGCAGTGATGCATTTGTATGTGCCCACTTTAGGCAGTTAGGAGTGCAATTACCACTCTACCTGCAATTTGTAATTGGTTTAAGCTGCCCTGGTGCTTTAATCAGCTGTTTCATATATTGACTGATTTTAGAGTTTGACTATAGTGGGAGCTGTCCTCTGATGTTGAAAAGAGTTATATATATACGTGTGTATTTATAGTCATTAAATACTTACAAAGAGATGTGAAGCATCCTTTTATTTTTATCTTACATAGGGAGAGCTATGGGAGGCCTAATGCAGGCACTTCATATTTGAGAAGTTAAACAATTAAAGTTCTGATGTTAATATAAATACCAGTAGAAAGAGGAGGGTCTTTATGCATCTCATTGCCTCCCTCCCTCCAGAACCTCAGATGCTTTAATGGCCAGGGAGAAAGGAAGCGGCTTTTGGCCTCATGCTGGAGAAATGGAGAACCCAGCTCTGCTGCTCAGTTCACTAGGGGCTCTCTAGAGCCCTTCTCATTTTAGGGTGAAATAAAGCTGTGCCCACCACAGCCCAGAGGCAGGCTTTGTTCTGCTCCAGCTGCAAAGGCAGCTCATGTTTTCCTGTGTAGGGGAAATGCTGAGTCACAGCCTGAAGCAGTGATTGAGCACCTGGTGGGAAGGCAGGGCCAACCCAGGGAGCTCAGGTGCATGCAATGATTACTGGAGTGACCGGAAGGTGTGGAGCCAGGATGCACCCCTTCCCAGACCTCATTTAAGGGCTGGCAGTGGAGGTGAGGGTATTTCACTGGAGATCCTTGTATATCTGAGGCCCTCTGAAAGTAGGCAGCTTCTTTCCTTGTTTATGCGCCCACGGCTGTTGCATTTTAGTAAGTCTTCGCTTGCTGCGGCCTAGGGCCGTGCTGCGGCCTGGAACCATGCTGCTCTGCTGTCTTTGCTGTGCTTTCCATTGCATTGCACTCTATCACCTGTGAGGATCAGATTAAGGATGACTTCTTCCCATCTCTCTTCTACCACCGCTTTCCCTTTCCTCATCCAGAGCTCGAGGACAGCACAGCAGCCTGGTAAGTGTACCATCAATCTGTTTATGGATCCTTCTAAAACAGGATTGACTAGAATATAAATTGTGTTACCTGAGCTCTTGGAGGTTTTGTTTCACTTACAGTTAAAAATGGTAATGCTTGTTTGTCAGCGTTGGGAGATGCTGACTACCTCTCAGCACTGATGTGCTCATAAATATTCAGCTTCTGTCTTTACCCAGACAGGAACTTATTGGCTATCTTGAAGTGTAGACTCTTACGTGCTTTCTCCTGCTCTGTGGTGGCAAAGATGATATTTCAGTAGTTTCTCCTGTGCTTCAGCCTTGAGAGGATGTAAATATAAGCATAATTGATTCTGAAAATCTGTCTTTTCCCTGTGTTTCAGTGGCTCATGCGTTAGAGTTGGATATGGCTGGCAAATCAGCACTGATTGCTAATTAAAAAGCTGAATATATTAAGGAGCTTTGCACATCCATTTCTCCCTCAGATTGAAACCCTTGCTGTATGAGCGAGTGCTAGTGCAGCTCTAATGGAGACAGTCTAATTACTTGCCATTTCTGCTTTGACTTAACAGTTCATGAATTACAGTAGTTCTGACTGACAGATCATTGCTGATTACTAATTAAATGGCAGGATGTGGTTCTTTGCACTTCCAGCTTTTACCCCCATAACAATTGATGCTCCCTGTCCTACCAAAAATCTTTCCCTTCTTGTTTGTTGATATGTGGAATCTGATGGTCTCATCCCTCTGGAAAACAAAGATCCTCAGGGCGCATTTAACAATGGTAGAGGATAAATATATTTCAAAAATAAAGTTACTGCTGCGTTGCTTATAAAAGAGGCTTTGGAGAGAAGCTGTTGAAGACAGTATAACAACTCAGCGTGTTTCCTGGCACTCCATTCTCTTACACATCGCCTAAGCCCTCATTTAGGAGCACACGGAACAATGAGCGTTTTAGTCCTTTATCTGCAGAAGGGGCCAATTCATTCACTGCCATAGGTACTCTCTAGGTCACCCAAACACTGGAGCAAACGTGGTGATGGATTGTCTTTCTTTTTCTTTCTCTTCGTTTGTCTTTTTAGCGGACCAGAATTTAATCTGCTTCTTGACAGTATTACTGCTCTCCTAATCAGTGATATGTTTTAACCTGTGATAGCAAACTGTAAAAACGAGCTGTAGAGACTGGGAATTCTTGCGGTGATGTTTTCCCTTTAGTCCTGAATGGCAGTGGGTAGAGTAATGGACAGGCAGTAAACCAGCAAACTCTATCACTTTTCTTGCTAAATGCTGACACTCTTAGTTCTCTTCTAGACTTGAACCCAAGAAGGGTTTTAACTAAGGGCTCATTAAAGTTGCTATAGATAATTTCAAATCAACACATTGAAGGTACCTTCAGCCCGATAAACTTTTCTTTGTGTTGATTTCTGTCGCTGGCATGGTTCCGAAAATATCATAAAACTTTTATCCTAAAAGTAACCACCGAATCCCTGAAAGGAAATGGTGCTCCTGTAATCTCTCAGTTCATGAGCGTGTCCCAAAGTGTGTGACTATTTCTATACATAGTTTGTAAAAGTCTTACAAAGATAATGCTGAAGAGTAATGCTAAGAAGAAGTAGTATGTTAGTTGAGATCCCATATATCAAGAAGTGTAAAAATTCTTGGCGTGTAGGTGATCATAATGGTCCCTTCTGGACTTCAAATGTATTACAGAGAGAAACTGCAGAAGTCATTTTTAACATTTAAAGCGTTCTTTTCTTAGTAATTCTTCCTGTCTGAATATCACTCTTCTCCTTAAGCAAAATAGTGATTATATTATTACTATGAGATAATAATGAAAGCCTCAGCGTTATTGCAAGTCTGCAACTGTAATAAATGTAAACCGTGGAGTTTTGATGGGTCGTGGAAACACCCCCTCCTCTCTGCCTCTACTTCCCCCACCAGTAGTATTTACTAGATACTATTACTGGGAACTCAACGTAGTGTTTGTGCAAAGAGAAGGATCCCATGCCAGCTCAGCTGGCACAGCAGGGTCATCTTGAGGAGAGCTTTACAAGTGATGTGATATGTTGAAATTGGCTTTTTGGGCTGCAAGGCTTCTGCAAATGTTTTCTGATACTGATGCATGCAATTGTTGTTCATAATGTTATCTTCCAAACAGAGATGGGAATATTTTTTGCAAAGGTGTGTGGGGAAACTTCGGGAAGTGGGACAGCTGCTTCCACCTGGCGCTTCCAAGACTTCCCCAGGACCCGCTGTGCCTTGTTTTCTGGATGTGCCTGAGAAACGTGAGGTCTGCCCACCCTGGCAGACTAAGGGAATCCTGGGGGCAGCCCCAGCGTAGGGCAATTCCCGTTCCCTTTTGCTGAGGATCCCCATCCCACTCAGCAGCGCGGTTGGTGCAGCAGTGGGACCCTCCGGAGGCAGGCGGCCATGTGGAGCTGTTTTGCCTCCGCCTTCTCCCATTTCCCTTTGCTCAAGAATGACCAGCTTCAAAGCAAAAGTTCACTGCTCTAATTGAATATTCTCCATATTGAGAGGGGTAAAAATAAACATTCTTCTCAGTTTATTCACGCATAAACTAGAATCATCCAAGTGTGACATCTGAAAAGAACTACATGATTATAATCTGAAATGAGAACAAAGGTTCATCTTGTGCGGTTTCTTATTTTTTCTTCACTGCAGACTTGAAAAAGGAAGGGAAAGAATCTTAATACCATTAAAGCTGGAGAAAGCCAGGGCCCCGTGTGCCTCAGCGTTAACCTTTTCAGTATTCTGCTGGCTAATTGTCCATCCGTTCCACCTTTTCCTCTCAGGTTAATGGGGTGGTTAACAGGGGAGGACAGCAATGGTTGGCCAATCGCACTACAAAGCAAACTGAAAAGGTTGAAGCGATGTGCTGTATTATTCATGGGCTGAGCCTGGCCGAGGTATCTTAGATCTCATGTCTTCTCGTGATGAATTGCAACAAGAGCAAGAAACAGCCAACATGAAATTGGCTCTTGTGACAATGATTGTAGTTCAATCGGGCAAATGTAAAACTGCGGCCTGCTGTTGTTCTGTCCTTTGGGATTAAAGCTGTACGATTGCATCTAGACCCTGAGTAAGGAACAAGCTGCCTTTGTATGATCCTCAGTTAGGCTGCAAGTACAATGCTGTGTGTGTGTATATCTATCTTCTAATTTTAGCCATGGTCTGTGTCTTGGAAGTAGTCTGGTGCCTGATACTTCTCCTGTGTCTTCTGTACTGCTAAACTAGCGATGTATATATTTCTTAGTGTTACACTTCTTGAATGGTGCTTGGCTTACAGGTGTTATCTGGTAATTTCTAGAGGGAAGTCCTAGACTGGGCTGTAAGGTGTTCCTTGTTCTCAGGAGTTTGCAATCTGTCAAGGAAAACTTGACACCAGTGTTGTGTTGTCCTTCATTTTTGGCATGGCATGGAGCTGGAGGCAGATTGTAGCAGAGGCAGAAGCATGGCTGAGGTGCTCAGAATTGTTTTATGTTTTCCTTCTGGTTCTCTACAGAGGGAGAGCATTAGCAGTCTGCTGTTGCTGTAAGGCCTAGCAGGGAGAGCCATTTGTGTGTCTTCTAGTTTGGTCCTTCCCAATGGTATCATCTTCCACTGGTGGTGTATTTAATTTGTTTTTTTTTTTAGCTGAGCGCCCCTTTGACAGAAGAGACCTCACAGACAGCTAAGGATGCTCAAGGCTGACCACTGAGCCCTCTGTGAGTCACAGTGCTATATTCAAACAGTAAACTCCCCCATACCTGGAAGAGTTCTCTCTGCTTGTGTTTGTTGTCCCTTCTAGGGCTTGGTGCAGAAATTCTGGCATTTACAAAGAGGCGATGATTGCAACAGCAAGCAAAAAACTCGTGAGGCAGTCTTGGGAGAGGATATTTATACTTACTTTTTTTCCTCTTTAAATTGGTACCGTGTTCTTTGCATTTCACTGAATGGTTTCAACTGACAAAAGTTGCCTGGGGCCAGCGATCCTAGGTGTTGACAGATAAATCATCTTTGTGACCCAAAAAAGAATGTGATGGAGGAAAACAAATGCCCATCATTCATTTGGAAACTAGCCTTTGGAACAGAAGTGACCTGAAAGTGGAACTCCTGAGGAGTGGTCTTACTTGTGTGCTTGAGTAAAATCCTTGCATGCAGATTTGGGCCTGGGCTTTTTTGGAAAGCAGCAACCCCCTTCTCCACGCCAGCAGCTTCTTTCACATTTCTTTCGTGCTGTTTCACAGATGATTTCTTTTGACAACTGTGTTAGTCTGTGGCTTTCTGGAGGCTAAAGGGCGCTGTAGCCAGATGTTGGCCCAGATGTTTCAGACACCTTGCAGATTGATTTGGGCAATGGCTTCTCCCTCTCGCAGTGATGAATTGATCTGCAGCACCTTTTTTCCTGCCCTACCTGAATATCAGCTATCTGAAAGGGAACGGCTGCACCATGTCTCGGGTCTGGGGCTCTCACACAGCCCCTCACTAAGATCACCTTCTTTCATTGCTCTTTATTCTTTGTCATCATTCTAAGTAAAAGTGCATGATTTTTGCATAAAATACTGCAGAATAGTAAACTGGCTTACATCAAATTAAGAATATTTGCTTAAGAGCCTCATGATTTACCAAACTCTCTGTTGACTGTGGCTTGATGATCCGTGGGGAGCAGTCTTTCTGATTTAGTGTGTGTCTGCTCATCAAAGATGGATGATTGCCACTACGTGTCATAAAACTTCATCTGACAAAACCAACTCTGTAGCAAAATAATGCTGTCTCCAAAGGGCAATAACTCTTCATTTCTGTGTCCCACATGTTTAAGGAGCTCAAACTAGCTCAGATTTTCTCAGGTTTTCTACTTACCCTGTTGGCTGTGAACAAAGGACCATCAAAGACTGTGCTGGTCCTTTCTTAGTTTTTAAAACTCTTTTATGAGAGCTGAGGAAGATGATCTGTGGCAGCTAAAAATCTGCAGGTTCTAAACTCTTATCTGTTATCATTGAGTGGTTAATTAAGTGGTTAAATACCTTTGGGGTCCTGGATTTCTAATTAAGTCTGAGTGCTGGTGAGTGGACTTTTTTTTTCTGCCTTTTAAAGTCACTTTTGAATGAGAACTTGTAAGGAACTGAATCCCATTTTGATGAGTGAGGTTATTTTCTTACAAAGTAAACACTGCGAATGAAAAGGAAATGCCAGGCTGAGGAGAGGCTGTGTGCATCACTGCAGGATGCTGCTGAACGTCACCTGATAAGGCGATCCCTATTGAAAAGCGGGTCTTTTAATAAACAAAAGTTAAAATTTATTGTCTAATGGAGGAAAATTCATCCTTAGCTCACAGAGCAGAGCAAAGGACTCCGTGTCTTTGACCGAGGGGTGATGTTGGTCTCTCTTCCTTTGTTCAGATGGGCCCGCCTGAACGAGCAGGTAGCTGAGCTGTAACCCCAGCCAGTGCTCTGCAGCTGCATCCAAGCATGTGTGCAAACCACTGGATGCCCTCCCCAGCTTTTTTCTCACACATGTAGACAGAAAAACGCACGGCTGGGTGTTACTGTTTAAATAAACAAGGCAATTTGATCTAAGCCTTGCCTGGATGTTTATTCCAGCCGGTTAAGGCTAATGAAGTGCAGGAGTGCCTTGCTCCAGGTACTCCATAGCGAGGGAAAGTCTCATTAAGTGAAGAGGTGGCTTGGGCTGACCTATCCATCAGATATCCACAGTGCTAATTCTCTTGTTGGCTGTGTGGCCATGTCTTTAGGGCTGATGAGGGACAGCTTTGTACTTGGGCTCTGATGTTGCTCTGTACTTTGAAGCTTCTTCATTTTCCTCCTCTCCCTCTTCGCCGCTCTCCGCTTTTTGTTCTTCAAGTAACTGTCTTCTGTTTGGTATAAGAAGTCTACGATTATCGCAATCTGCAATTACAAAGAAGCTTTAGAACCACGTCCCTTCCCCTATGGAAAAGCATTAGAAACTTTTGCAATTAGTTTATTTCAGAACTAATTGTCATTAGAAAGAAAAACATGTGAAGGCACCCCCGTACAATTGGCTGGAGTAACGGTACGTGATTTCATACGTTTTTTTGTCCCTTTCCATTTGGATTTCAATTACTTCACTACTGTGGAATAGACTTCTTTCACTGAAATCTGCGCATTGAATGTGGGAATTTATCACAGCTCTGTCTTTAAATGGCATTGAAAAACAGCCACTTTAAAAGGAAAGGATGATGAGGAAATTAATCTCAGGCAAGTCTTTCTTGATAAGGGAAGAGAACAGAGGCTTCTGGCATTTATATGCCAAAAATCAACACATGGAGAAAAATGAGTATTCTGCAGTGCCACGGCACGAACAATTTTTCTATTAAATCAAAATGAAGTTCTGAATAAATATGTTTTCCCATGAAATATAATTCACTGGAGAACACTGTAAAAGGAGAGATGACCTCGCTGTCCCCTGCAAATAAAAACATAATTATTCTAATAAAGAGAGTATTCAGATAGCTTGCAGGAGTGTCTTCAAAACCAAAAATGAATGTCCATAGTAAAAAATACACATTAATAGTACTGTGTGCAGGTATTCTAGATGCTGTTCATAACTTCCTGGCTATCTCTCTTCATTCAAACCCTTTGTTGGCTGCTGTGATGCGCACTGTTTCTGTACGGTGAAGATGAGACCCCTCTCCCTTTGCATTGAGTTACACTCAGAACTTATATAATGTGAGGATCTAAAGAATCAATCTTCCAATTGCATTTTAAGCTGCAATCTTAAAAGGAAAAAAAAGTTCTAATCTGTCATCCTGACACGCATTTGGTGGAGCTTTGTGTTGTTAGTCACAACACTGAGCACTGCCAGCAAATTAATCTGAGTGGGGCTCACTGTTGTGTTTCTTCCTATATCGAGCTGCTGTGAAGGTGTTCCTCAGCCCTGAGCTTAGAGCTCTTGCTGATATGAGGGGTGTGCATGTGGTGGGGAGCAAACTAAGCAAGCAGAGGGGCTCATGGGCACTTGCTTCTGCCCCTCGGTGTGCTCAGGAGCTCTGCCTCCTCCTCCCCATAGAGCTTACAGGGGAATCTGGTGGGCACACGCTTGTAGTTTGCTCCTTTAGTGCTGTGAGGTCCTTGCATTAGGAGCACTCCAAGGTCAGGGCTGGCTCTGCTGTGATGTGCAAGCATGGTGGATTAGGGGAAGGCATCGTTATTCTTAAGGAGCTGAAATAAAAGCTCAGGCCATCATTGATCTGCCAGGAGCAGGCAGGAACGCTGAGAAAGACAAATCGCTCCATGCCAAGCTCCCGTCCGAGGGCTCAGCCATACTACAAACAACCAAACCCCCAAGGCTGTTCTGCAACATATCAAATTAAAATGTCTCTGTGACTTTCCTCTGTGATTATAAGGAACCCATTAGATTTTGGGAGGAGGGTTGTGTCCAAGAGAGCATGAAAGGTGTTAAGAGGAAGGGAAGTGGGAGGTACCAGGGAAGGAGCGATGTCCACACTGGTCCATTAGGGCCATCCAGTACTGGGGACACCCCTTGAGCCCGGGGTGCACCAGTGCTCCTTCACAGCTCAGTGCTGTCGTGTGCTTCTCGTGTTTACAGAGTACCTGTCAGCTCCAGCCCCCCAGATAAGTCCTAATATGGCATATTAGGGGTGGAAATAATAGTTGCTTACATAATTGCAATGCTACTGACACAGCTGAAGAGCTGATGATGTTATTTGCACAGCAGTGATGACATTCAAACCTTCGCTGACTTACAATTACACTGTATGCTCTGAGCTCTGCCATGATTTAAATTACCATACAAACACAATGAAAATACAGTCTCTTGACAAGATAAAGGGGTAAAGGGGGGTGGCTTAAAAATGCCTTTTTGGTGGCTGCAGTGTTCAGTAGTGCTTATTCATGGCTTTTTAGCTTGCACATTTCATTTTAAGGAAGTAAATTGGAAGCATTATGTCCTGCCTTTTTGCCTTGATTTAAAACCTCCCCTTGCCCGCTCTGCTGCTGCTCGGCTCTGGTGAGCCACCTCTGGGGCTCTCGGGGGGAAATGCTAATTTTTAAAATCAATAGCTTCATTTTTTTTTTTATTTTCCCTGATAAGCCTTTTAAAAGGAATCTGTGTGGATGGGGATATGCAGAAGGACATACGTCACAGCCAGCCCAAACGTGACTGGTATAGAGAAGCGGATTTAGAAAGGCTTCAGACCTGTTTCCAAGCACAGAGGTTGCTGAGCCCAAGGTTGTGCAGCTGAACCCTTTAGCCTTTCTATAGGCTCAAGTGTCACTACATAGGGTAAAGTACTGCCAAAGCTCACCCTCTGAGGAGCCCTGCAGGGCTGCCTCGGAGCTGTTAGAGGAGGGTGATGAAGAAGATCAGAGGGCTGGAGCACCTCTCTTATGAAGAAAGTCTGGGGAGCTGGGCTTATTCAGCTTGGAGGAAGCTCCGGGGAGACCTCATTGCAACCTTCTGGTACTTGAAGGGAGCTTACAGGCAGAAGGTGGACTGACTTTTTACACAGTCTGATAGTGATGGGACAAGGGGGAATAGCTTGCAATTAAAAGAGCAGAGATTTTTTACTAAGAGGGTGCTGAGGTCCTGGAACTGCTGCCCAGAGAGCTGTGGGTGCCCCATCCCTCTGGAGGTTCTCAAGGCCACGGATGGGCCCTGGGCAGCTGGTTCTAGAAGTTGGCAAACCTGCCCATGGCAGGGGGTTGGAACTAGATGATCTTTAAGGTCCCTTCCAACCTTTCTATGACTTCATTCACAGTGGGACATTCACTACTGTTGTTGCTTCAGAAGAGTTCCTTGGCTCTGTCATTCTCAGAGAAAAGCAGCTGGATGAGATGGGTTGTCTGCCTTTCCTCAGTGCTGCACTTGAAGGTATTTTTTGTACTGGTGCAGGGTGAGAAGGTGAAAAGCATAATTAGTGCACCAGAAGTACCTGGATGTGCTACAAGTCCATTACTCTGCTCAGTTCAGAGTTTGTTGGGAAGAGAAAAAGATCTGTGGCCCATGCAGGCACTGAGGTGATCAGTTCATTCTTAGCTGAAATGGTTTTACATTGTTCTCAAAGATTGAGCAGAATGTGTAGATACTTATATTTTTAGAACATTGATCTCATGCAGTTCGTGGCTGCGGGGAAAATACAGATCTGGGGATGAACTGCAGAGGGTCATGGAGTGATTAAGGTTGGAAAAGAATGCTAAGATCATCTAGTCTAACTGACAGGCAAGTGAAGGTAGGGTCTTGTCGGGCAAGGCGAGGCAAGGTAGGACTTCCAAAGGGATTAGGATCTGATCCAGACCAATGGGAAGTTTTGACAGCGATATTACATAGATCCACAAAATTGTAAGGAGCAATGCACATAAAAATATTTCTGACCCTGCCCTTCTGCAAGTGTTGTCCAGGGGTGGAGCTGGCACTCTTGCTCTCCATCAGATTTCATTGCAAGGGACTTCAAGAGGGCACCGAGACCACCCTGCTCTGCCAAGTAGGACTTTCTTGGGAGTTCCTACCTCTTCTTCTGAAGCACCCACTGCTTTTCTGCTAACACCCAATCAGTGACTTCTCAATTTGCCCAAACGTGTCTGGTTTCGTCCTGAAATATGTACAATGCTGGTATGTTCTTTGCCTTTCCTTCCCTGGGATAGGGCATCCCATGTATGGTTCCTAGTTACATGATATGTACTAGCTACGAAAAGAGCACATGCAGGTACTATGCATCATGCAGGGTGGCTTTGTCCAAGTCCTGATGGGCCACAGACGTCACGGAACTTGTCAACCTTGCAGTAAGGGGGCTGTTCCAAGGAACAGACGTCCATGCTCGATGGCTTACTGATGACCCAAAGGAAGCATCAGGATTTATCGCAGACTGGCTTGTGTTGTTTTTAAATATTGAATCTGAATAGAAATACAAAATATCAGCGGTAGTAGCTGCTAAAGAGTTCAGAGCAACACAAATGAGTGAGTCAAGGTCCCACGAGGACAAACTCATGTAGGAAAGTAACAGTTTAGAAGAGAGTGTAGATGGATGTGCAGTAAGCAGAATCTGTCAAGTGTAAAACTCCAAAAGTAGGTGGATGCATGCACGTATGGTCTCTTTACTGCCTGAACATCCCAACTTCTTAAATCCTGATGCAAAATAAAAACAAAACCCCAAGTTGTTCCTACCAGTAAGGTTAGCTGGCAGATGGAGGAAAGAGTGTTTGTTGATGGGAAACTGAAGAAGACAATATCGATGCTGGTAAAGAATTACACTGGTTAAGAACCTCACAGCGGAGGTGGTTGTTTGACACTTTACCAGTCCTTCTGACATCGCTGTCCAGTGCAGTGTTTGCTGTGAGCCATCCTGTTGACTCGCGCTGTTTTTCACAGCAGTAACAATACCTGGTGGCAAGTGTTTATAGGGCTGGAGACCTTCTCTAGCAGAGGGCAGTAGGTAAGCTGGCTGCTCATTTATAAGTGACAGCATGATTAGCAAGGGCTGGGGAAATATTTATCTAAATCCCTACGCAGGGACTGTTAATGCCCAGAATTGCCTGTGATTTAACAGCCAGGCAGCTGCAACCAGCTACATTATTCTGATGTTTGAGACATTTACTGCTCAATTGCCATATTTACTGGTATTTAAAATTATCCCAGTGACTTATCTCACCCTATGGCTTGGTGGAATAGAGCAAAGCTTTTCTCATAACAAAACACTCTTCTATTGCAGCTGTGATGGCCTCAGAATCTTAAGTGATATATGGTATTAGGCCAACTAATTTGCCTAGAAAAAACAGACAGGTGTAGAACAGCAAACTTGAAACTTCCCAGATCTGCTTCAGAGCTGAGCAAAGCCTTGCGTGCCTGAAAGCTCTCTGTTTCTTAGTAGTCGCGTCCCCTGGTTTTAGACTGCATTGCTGTCCTTCCTGTGGCTAGGAGATGTTCAGTGTGTGGTTCCTAAATAGTTCATATAATGTCCGGAGGGAGGGGAACAGGCAGGATGTGCCCTTTCCTTCCAGTATAACCTGGGGTCCACACCAGTGCAGCATCTTCACTTCTCTTGTATGTGAGAAGCAAGGAGCCAGAGACTTACAAGTGTAGGAGCTGATTTTAGGGACCAGGAGTACTGTTAACTCCTGAACCCCATTGTCACCTCTTTCTTACAGAAATTGCTCTGTAAATGTCATTGTGCTTTTATT
Source organism: Pavo muticus (assembly GCA_016647715.1). NCBI lineage: Eukaryota > Metazoa > Chordata > Aves > Galliformes > Phasianidae > Pavo > Pavo muticus. Next base: position 685,056 of record JACDJE010000089.1, on the reverse strand, counting down.
GTCACCACAGTGGTGCTGCATTTACTAATGGGACTTTGGCTGTGGACGTTTCCTTCGTATCATCTCTCATACAGCAGGGATTTAAATATATAAGTTTATATATATAAGCCTCATGCTACAATTGAGTGAAACCAAGTAGTTACCCAATAATATTCCATAGCTCTGTATAAAATATTTTTTGTGTGTGTGCATTTTGCATTTTTGTGGGATTTTTAAAAATCATTATGACCTTATTATTGGAGGAAGTTATGTGAATATACATGAGGCATTGCACTAGACGTTGGAACTTGCCTATTTCTTTTATATATTAGTCTAGGTCAGTGTCCTTCTTTGAGATAGGGTATATCAGGTACATGCAGTTAAACTGTTTGATATACTGTGGATATACTGCTCCCTCAAGAGAAAAATAAATTAAAACTTTCAGCAACATGAAATTTTCTAATAATATCCAAAAAGTTGATTTCAGTGATATTGAGGATTCCCATTTCAAATGTTTAATGGGGTCAGTGTGAAAACTGTGGAAAACGTCTGCCTCACCCTTGCAGGGAATGGAATTGTTTGCATTTTCTATTCACACGCTCTCCTGGCTTTCTTTGCCTGGCTTGAAAACTTCTCTCAGTGCCAGGTTAAAAACCTCTTAGCCATAGTTATTTCTTGTGCCTTTCCAGGCTGATGTAATTCTAAGCTCATCCTTTGCAGAATGTTTTAATATGTTTTCTCTAAACTTAGCATGAAGCCAACCTTTGGCCAACTCTAATCAAAATTTAGCACCTCGACCTGGTTGCTCTGCTCTTTGTTTCCTTCACTTTCAGCCTACTCATATCAACACCTCTGATATCATTTTCCTCTTCTATTCGCACTTTCCTCTCTTTATTACTCATGACAAATTAGAGTTCCACTCTTTTCCCTGAAAACTTGGTTCTCCTATCCTTAGCCATCCTCTGATTCCCCCCTCCCTTTTCTCAGTGGATCCGTGCATCCTGAAATGAAACTCGCCAAGTCATATGTACCCAATTGCAGTAGCCAGCTGAGTGCTATTCAGCGTGTCTGCTTTCCATCAACATCGTGTGAATCTCCCTCCTTTGCTTCTCTGGCTGACCGAGTGCCTGGCAAGTCTATGGCCCTTTTCCATGGCTTGGTTTTCAATTAAGAGATAATGTCAGTGGAAGAGCACAGGTCATGAGATAGCTTTCCCCTGCTGCTGCAAAAGGCAGAGGTGTAGTAAGCAGAGGTCAACCACTGAGAATCTCTGTGCCTGGCTAAAAGATTACATAATGTTAGGCTAATTTTACTTCATTTCATATTCACATCTATTAGTGCCGTTTTTGTTACATACTTATCCTTATGTAAGTTACATCTGTTCTTTTATTCACTCATCCATGTTTGCTCTGTTTTCAGATTTATGAAACAGGCATTCCACTGAGCTCAGCAAATGATGGGCATAATAACTTATCTACATTGCAAAGTATGTGATGCCCTTGAGGTAAACTCCGATGTGAAGGTTTTATGAAGTGTCTCACATGTAGAAGTGTTTATTTGCCAGCTCCTGTCTGTCCTTTGGCTGTTCAAATGATGTTAGGAGGATCCTATGAAACCACTATGAAAGCCTAGAGGCTAAATTGAGAAGTAGAACTGCGTTATTATCTTCAGAGCACAGCCATATTGGCACCTGCTGCCCTATTTGGCTCTCCTCTCTTTGGATGTCAGAAGTTTCCAGTTGACGGGATCTAAAGTATTTGTTTATTTAATGAAATGCCTCTTGCTGTAATACTGTGAGGCTTTATTAATGAATTTATTTTTATGAGGCAGGAAAGCAATCCCTTGTAATACTTCTCTTTGAAAATTGCAGGGAAGTGAAGGCTTTCTGGAGGAAAGGAGGGGCCTTCCTGCCCCTTCGTTTATCTCAGGTATCATAAACCTCTCCACGTTTCCACAGCTGCTATAAAGTCCTGCAGCTGCCATACAGAGACCTGATTCCTTGAGTTACTTAGTGCCAAGCTTGATCATGGGCCTTACATCCGGCTGTGTGGATTTTCCTGAATTGCTGATGCACAGCGTGTGTGTGGGGGCGTGGGGGCTACTGCTCCATCAGCCCCATCCCATGGGAGCTGGCAATATCTGAGCTCACATATAATCAAGGGGGCTGCCCCTGAAAGTCTCTGTAAAATCCCAGAGAATAGGGATTTGGAGAGCCTGACCCAGCCCACGTTTCCTTTCTGTTTTTCAAGGACCCCTGAGATGTAGTTTAGCCTCTGTAGGAAGAGGGTTCTTCACCTGTGCTCTCTGGCCAGGCCCTGTGGCTGGAGTCTGCAGCCTGGTAGTATTGAGAGAGGAGTGCTCTCAGCGGTGCTGTTCTCTTTTCTCCAGCTAATTGCTGGGTCATTTTTCTTTCCTTTGTATTTAATGCTTCCGAAAATAATTAGCCCATTTGAGAAATTATTGCGCTTAAAAACATACATTTGTCAGTGAATTGGGTGAGCAGCGCAGAGCCCAAAAACACTTGAAGCTACGTACGCATTACCGCTTTGCCAGTCCTTTAAGTTCAAAATTGCTCAGATTAATTTCAAACTAATTTGATAAGCCCTCTGCTGTGACAAAGGGAGAAGTGTTCGGATGTTGAGCTTTGTGCCCGGCTATGTCAGATTTCAGGCTGAATGACTTTTTATGGCTGACTCTGGAATATAAAGCTCTGAAAGCAGTGGTTTGTAATGGCAGTTCTGACAGACCCTTTAACCATTTGGAAAATAGGCACGGATATAATTCTTCTGCATTAGAGAAAAACTGTGAGTGCTTTCATTAGGTGCAACAGCTGTTTCTATCGCAAGAGCCAAACTGCACTGGTGGTAGCATAGCTGTCAGCTTCTCCGAGTTCTGCTTTTATAGCTGATTGTATAACTCCTTTATGTTCCTTTTCGCTTTCCAATATATGTAAATTAATTCAATAGCAAAAATACAAATAACTGCCTTTAACTGGATCTGTGAGAAGGCTCTTCGGAGGTGCCTACAGCCAACGGCATGCGATGGGCCAAGAGAACTGCTGGACAGTGGCTCCAGCAGCAATCCGTGCCACGTCAGTATTCAGTCCTCAGATTTAGTCCCCCTTTTTAGCAATCTCCTAAGGTCCTTTAGGCTGGTGTGACGTTCTTAATTAGAGCTGATTTAAATGATGCATCATAAAACCCACCCCCAACCAAGAACCAAACCCCCCGCGTGCTTTTCTGCCTCCTCTATTAAAAAAGACAGTTTCTCTAGGAACCCACTGAATATGCTGAAATGAAATGTTGGAGAAGAGTAAAGTGGAAGAGAGGTATTTGAAGACGCTCTTTTTTCCTTTGTTCTGAAATAATACAGAAAAAGATTTCTGTATTACGAAACAAACATTAAGTTCTGATTGGAACAGGATGTCCCGAATCAGACGCAGTTATTCAAGCTGTCGAAAATGAAATGCAAAATTATGTTCTCAATGCAAACAAATTTTGGAGCACCACATTTTAAAATGGCAGAGAGCAGATTTTCAGGCACGGAGCAAATTTTATTCCTAAATATAGAATCATGCACAGCTCTGTGTGGTGTAATTTGGGATGCCTGTCCGTTCTTAAATGTTAGCTGGATTTTGGTTAAGATTGTACTGAAGGTTGAAGTATCCAGAGAAAAAGAAAGGATGTACATAAAGAAGTATAAATGCACCAAAAGGGACAAAGTAAGACATTTTTACTGAATTTACACTGAGATAGTAGCAAGCCTGTTGGAATATGTGGAAAACCTTACAGTACCACCGATAGCCTTTTAACGAGTCTTTATACATTTTCCATTTCTACGAACTCAGTCTAAATTTCGACCACAGTCTTTTCTCTGTGATCATTCAAAGTTGTGAAAATCTGGCACCTAAACGTGGCTAAAATCCCAAATTCTAGAAGAAAACTTGGAGAACTTCGTATCTAATACTTAGGTCTGTTGTCTATGAATGGGAGGAAAAACTGCCGAAGAAGTGCAGGGAATAAGTTATTTGTCAATACATCACTGACCCTTTGTGTTCATGTTGTTGTGAATGTTGATTATACAGAGCAGGAAATGTGTGTGTAATTGATAAATGTATATAATTGTGTATTGCACCCAACACTGCAACCCGTGCATTGCAAAGGCTTCTCACACAATCTGCTGGCAGGTGCGAGAGATTTAGAGACTATCCTGGTGTGATGCAAAGCAGTGTGAATATTTAATGTTTGGTGGTGGTTGTTTTTTAACCAGCCTCATGAGCATTCCAAGGAGATGAAAACCAGGTGTTTCTTAATTTTGGGTGTGTGTGCCTTGGTTGCTTTCTGCAAATATTGGGTGGTTTGGGAACGTTGTTAGGAGCCAACTATCTGAGGGCTGCAACTTTAATCCACGTGACTCATAAGTAGTGGCTCTGAGAGGCCCTACGCCCTCTGCCCCCGTTATTTGTTTTAGACACCTCTGTCAGCCCTCCTTGCCCTACACACGCTGATGCAGCTGAGACCTGTTAGCACCAACATTGCAACCCTCTGTCCTCTCATGGCAGTATGGGGTGAGTGTGCATCCCAGACCCGATGGAGCCACGGAATCTGTGTCAGAGTGATGCTGTGACCTGACGGCAATGTTTTCCCTTCCTGGTGACACACTGCCATCCCTATTCACCGGAGGGGCCAAATGTCAATGGAGTTGAATGCCCAGAGCAAATTGCTTTGGATTGAAGGGCTCTGTGCAAATGCAAGATGCTCCTCTTACATCCCAACCCGACCTACTATTCATTACGTTGGGTCAAATTCATCTGCACTGAGAGCCAATGCACTTGACAAAGCCTGCAAAAATTGCCTTGCCCGGTTGCTGTGCAGAGCCTCAGAGAGGCTTTCATGTGGCTGCTCTGTCTCACATCGCCAAAGCCTCATTTGTGCTCCACTCAGGGACCTCATTTGTCCGGATGAATTTTGTTCGCCCACAGCTCGCCCCAGACAATTAACACAGTACCTCGTACAACAAAGATGGAAGAGAATGACAATTACCAGCCAAAAACAAGCCATGCGGGTTTCTTTTCATTAGCTAATTGCATGAGACTATTAACGTGGCCAAAGATCAGCAACGGGGTGAAAGCAAGAAATGAATATGTATTAGCGGGCAGTGCCGGAGCACTAGGAGAGTTTGAGGCACGCGTTGGCTTTCAGATGGCACCCACTTCCCTTTCTTCTGTGTGAGCAGCTCTGGCTCAGGTGGACATCTACTCCCCGAGGAACAGTGTGCTCCTCTGCCCTTTGCTGCGGGTTTTTACCTTCTCGATTTCATTCCACACACGTTCTTTATCGCTCCTTCTTCCTTCAAGGGTGTCCATGGCATCTGCCATTAACGACTGCAGCTGTGGCACCAAGATAAAAATTATCAGCGTGGAATTCGCATAGAAATAACTTCTCTAAATACACAGATTAAAACCTTATTAAAAAATCATTTGTACGCTGATGATTTTATTACTCATCTTTCACACAATGAGCACCGCCACCTCGACTTTGCTTCAGCCATTACGCTGTATTATTGTGGATGTAAAATACTTAACAATGGGGAAAAAAACCTCTGGAAAATTTGTATTTAAGCCTATGTGGCTTAAATATATGTGGTAAATGTTTATACTTGGTAAGGGAAGACTCGGGCTGTAAAGAACGGAGGTTCCATATTTCATTCTCTGCTGTCTGAGAAATTCTGTGTCTTACATGAATGCTTTTTAGCATTTTCTCCCAAGGCTAATGCATCATAATTTAGGGCAGCATGTAAAACTGCACAAGAGGACAACACTAAAGCTGAGATGCTTTTACTGTAGCTGGAAGTATCTAGCTCATTTCCCCTTCTTTTACTATCCTCTTTCTTTGCAGACCCTTCCTCCTCCCCATCATTCAGCATAGCACACCATAAAAACAAGGCTGGCAATTTCTAGTGTAAACTTTAAAAAGAAGCTGTAGGAAAATACTTGCTAATCTGTGCTTAGAGGGAAGGCTAAAGGTCAGGTTTGTTGCGGTATTGCCTCACCCCATTCCTTTCCTGTGCACTAGAAAATGCTTTGGGTGCTCTCAAATCAGAGGTGTGAGTCTGCCCTGTTAGATTTATTCCAAAATGCTTAGTTGCTAATGGTGACTCTTCCCATATTCGCTGCTCATCACAAGTCTAGACAGACTGGATGATAATAACAGAGTGTGAGCATTCATACAGAAATTCTCTTCTTGCTGTACCAAGACAGGCAGCGGTCTGATGTGAGCACAAGAGGAGGTGAAACTCAAAATGTCAGTGTTAGGTTTGTCTGAGTGAGATAGAAACGTGCTGCCTTGATTCAGGGAATGGACTTCTATTCACTTCAGCTTCGCATTCTGATTTTTGGAGTTAAAATTCTCTCTCTGCATCCCAGCGCTGGACAGAGGAAGCAGGTGTCTTTTGAACCTCTAGGTTCACGTATGAGGGTTGGTTCTGGCCTTTTGTGGTGCTTGTGCAGCCATTAAGTTGATTTCATTGGCCCAAATGTTTGATGAAAACTTTTTTTTTTAAGTTATGCATCAGTATTCATGAAAAACAAAACTGCAAATTTCTGCCTCTGACTCTAATGTGAAAGGAGTCAAGAAGCTGTCAGGAATTTTCCATCAGAATACTTTTATGACAGATAATCTCCTTCTATGAGTCTGGAATAGACACAGCCCAGAGATTAAGGGTATTAAGGGCGGAAGGGGCAAAGCACAAATCCTGTGTCAGAGCAGAACCAGGCAGGGAAGGGCAGGATGGCCAGAGTTTCTAACTGAAATGGCTGTTTGGAGCCATCCCCATCCTGTGTGGGTCGAGGAGCACCTGTGGGGCAGGGAGTGGGACGCTGGTCTCACACCCCACACCCAGTCAGGCCTGAGATGTTAGTGCTTTGGGCAAGAAGGGAAACTAAGAAAAGTGGCCACTGAAGTTGGGTGGATGATTGGTGTCCCTGTGGAAAGGGCCCAGGATCTGCTCCGGGTTCATTTTCATCACTCAAAGTTTGTCACTGGCTCTGCTGGTAGAGTAAATGTGGATGTGACAGGAGGGGACAGTTGGCAAACCTCAGTAATTCTCCCAGAGCTGATCTTTTTTGGAAAATCCCCTCCAAGGAAAAAATGCTGTATTTTAATACCTTCTCTTCATTTGATTTTAAACCGAAATGGACTTATGGTTTTTTTTTAATTATTATTATTTTTTTTAATCAAGCATTCATCTTGATTTATCATCTACAAATAGGATGACAGTGAAATCATAAACCTTGTACAAATTTTGTTTGGGGTTTTTCCTCCTTTCTATTCAACTGTTTGAGTTAACTGAGATCTTTATTCTCCTGGGGTCTGTGAATAAATACTCATCTAAAAAGGCCTCAGCTGAAATTCTCTGTGCTATAGATTAGGACTCTATTTATTTAGTTACAGGAAGACATTTACAGAGAAGAGTTTATAACTGAAATGCCTCTGGGATCCTTGCTGGATCAGTGCAAATTGCACTGTTATAAATTCAGCATGTTTTAAGCTTTATGCAACTTATACTGTGTATGATAATAAACATTTGACATCTTTAGCATTTTCCAGCCGCACAGTTTAACTGCCTTCCTTGGTCACAAAACCTCCTCTCCATTTTACCAATGCAAAGTCAGAATGACCTCAGAAGAATTACTTTAAATTTTTATTAGCACAAGTGAGATTAGATTTTGGCCAGCTGAGTATTCTTCGTGGAAAAATATCTTTATAAGTACGTAGATATCTCCTAGAAAGGCGCAGAGGAGCGAGGAGCAGGTGGAGCGATGTGGGTGCTGCCGTCTTGTCCCCATGGCCATTGGCACTCAGGGCACCCAGATACAGCCAAGATGGAGAGTAACTTTTTACAGGGGTAGATAGCGAGAGGACAAGGGAGAACAGTTTAACATTTAAATAGGGGAGATTAAGATTAGATGTTAGGGGGAAATTTTTTGCTTGGGGGGTGGTGTCTGGGGAACTGTGGGTGCCCCAGACAGGTTGGATGGGCCCGGGCAGCCTGAGCTGGTGCGGGCAGCCAGGCCATGGCAGGAGTTGGGACCGAGTGGGCTTTAAGGTCTTTTCCAAGCCATTCTATGATTCGGTTATGATGTAATCAGGCAAGCAGCTGCTAATAGCACCAGAGGAGCCGTACCGTGCAGGCCGGTGCCACCAGGAGAGGCAAAAGCCATTAATTACTCCACAGTAAAGCAGCTCTGCACATTTGTGCTTGTAGCCCTGTGCCTTGACTCTGTTGTGCCTGAAGTTTCCTCAAATATTCTGGCTACAAAGCATTTAAGCCTCCAATTGCACATATAGATATAGTTTATGGGAAGATGACAGGACAAAGGGGGAGAAAAAAAAAGCGAATGCTGAATTGATGTATTTTAATGCTTGTGATAGAATAGCTGGTAGAGATTTTCTGCCTTTTTCTTTTAGGAGTCATTTTCACCCTGGGCTCTGTAAGCAAAGCACAGGGGTTTCACTGAAGGATTTCTGCCCCATCACTTAGATCCTACAGGAGGGACCCAGCCCTGCTCTGACAGACTAGAGCCCTTGGGGATGGCCTGAAACCTTCCCCAGAATGTTCCCAGGCATGCGAGAACTGCACTCCAAGATACAGGCAGCAGTGTAATAGCCTGTGCCTAGATGGGGATGTACTCAAAATATTGCAGCCTGGAGAAAGCCTATCACTGAATTATGTACCCATAACTCCAGAGCCTTTAGTCGGCCTTGAAATGTGGGCTGGCTGAGGTTTAATACTAGCAAACTTGCATCAAATGGAGAATATCTTGTAGGAACGCAGGCTCTGTGCCATGCTGCTGCCTCTTGTCTGCAGTCCACCTTCTGCAGCCACAGGCTGCTGCTCATCCCTGCAGCAAAAGGGGGATTGAGTAGCCTTCATTCTGCAGTGCTCAGGAGCCCTGTGGGGCTGCAGGTAGATCCCCATGGGTCGGCTTTGGGAAGCCCAAGTGTTTTTAGCAGACCATAGTCAGATCTCCAAAACTGGGCTGCATTTACATGCGGGATAGAGCTGGGAATGGGAGTGTTTTGTCTCCTCTCCTCTGGTTTAAGCAGATCTGGCCTGTGTTGCTGCAGATGGCTCATGATGTTAGGTATCTCAGTGCAGCACAATCTGAATAATTGCAATCACTTTCCCAGACTGATTTGGGCAGGTTTGGGGGAAAAGAAAAGGTTTTAAAAATGTGCCTACGGATGAGTCATGCTGGTTCTGTAAAAGTCATCCTTGCAGGTGATTAGCTCCTCTGACAAGGCATTACAGCAGGATTTTAAAGCTATGTCAGGTCCACGCATTCAGAAAAATGACCCCCTGAGAGAACTGCAGCACAGCGCTCTGCCCCAGCCCTCCCCTCCCTGCAAAAGCCAAAACAAGCATTAGAAATGAATGCTCACCAGTTCAGCATCCTGCTGACTGATGTCCTGCAGATAAGGGATGGATGCTAGCTCAGCCATCGCTTGATTAATCACCTGGGACTGCTCTGTGACTTGCTGCAGCTGGCCAAGGATGCTGGCGTAATGCAACTTCTCTATCGCACGTGAACATGCACAGACATCTTCCTGTTCTCTCAGGGAAAGCAAGAGGGTTAGGTGGGAGCCTTGGAAAGCACACTCATCTTTTCAGTCTTATGCCTTGTGGCTTATCATCATATATATTTATTTGCGCTGGTAATACTATAAGCAATATGGCATCCAGCACCTTTAAGATAATGCTTCTGACAATCTTATAGTGGAGGAAAATACTTTCTTTTCACAATCTCTCTAGTAGTACTAGAAAAATAAATACGTAGTCATAATATATGTGAAGGGGAGAGAGCAGATAACAAACATGAATGCAATTTTCTCATTTGGAAATGGCTTTTCCGTAATCCTCTCTGTTAAATATTATATGACTGCTATGGATTGCTTTTAAAGTTTCAGTGAAGAGGTTGAGGAAACCATGCCACATCTGAGCCTATGGTTTTTTTGCAGGCTGGGGAAATCCACAGTTTTTGAATGCACAACCTTGAGGAGCTAACACCTGCAGAGGTGGTCTCCGATCCTTCAGGCACGTGGCAAATTAAAAGTATGTGGATAGAGAAGCTCAGCCAAGTGCTTGCAAAAAATCTCAGGGCTTGCTGAAACGTTTGATGGATGGCAGCCTTACTACCATATTTTCAAAAGTGTTCTGTTGCCAAAAATGCAAATGAACACCCTACTGAGATTTTCAAAAGCAATTTGGCCTAGATTCTTGACAAAATGTAGCCATTGCATATCTGTATACTCAGCCATTCTGAGCAAAATTTCCATTCATCTAATCAGGCTTGTGAATGTATTTAAGATCCTGAAATTACAAGCATTGGCATAGATTTTCAGAACCACTTCCAGTATTTTTAGCAGACCTTTGTTCTGGCAGTTCCATATGGCGGCGTGCTGATGCTGCCATTCCCATACACTTTGGTTCCCAGATAGCTGTCTTTAGGTCCCATTGCGTATTGGGCAGAGTGAAGTTTTGAAAGAAATTTATTTGGGTTTATTTTTAAGTTAACTTTTCTTGACAAGGGAATCTTGGTCTTTTGATCTCGATTTTGGCTTTGCAGAAGTTTGCCCAGAGAGTGCATCAAGTGGTTATAGAAATTGTTATCAAACTGCCTACCAGCATAATAACATTATGGTTGGACTAGATGACCTTAGTGGTCTTTTCCAGCATTAATGATTCTACAGTTCTATAATTTTTACATCAAATCTAAGATAGTAGAGATGCTCCTCTTGTTTTCTAAACATCTTGTAAGAATCTTTAAGGAAAAAAGCTTAGTTTCCTTTCAACCCTAGAAAAAATATGAATCATCCTTGTATAGTTAATTTTACTCCTTTTAAGGTAATTTATAGGTTGATTGTAGAGAAAGATAAAAGACCACACATTAGAGAGCAATATCAGGAATGCAGCTATAATGTGGGAATTCCAGGTGATGAAAGCAACTGAAAAAGGATGAGCTGAGCCAACGAATGGGTATTTCCATCAGCATCAGGCACTGCACAAGGAAGAGGAACTCTGGTCAGCAGTTCTCTGAGAATTGCAGTTAGCTCCAGTCAGCTGTGTTTGAAGAGGTTAATTTGGACCCAAGTATCACTGAGCAGAGGTGCCAGCACATTAGGAGATACCTCTTTTGAGAGAAGTGTGGTTTGATTGGTCTATGAATGAAAATGCTAAGAGCTTATTATTCTTCTCAATAAATATAATGGAGAGATAAATTCTAAAGAGTGTAAACAACGGAAAAGTGAAGGAGGGAGATAAAAAACGATGATAAGTGAAGGACCGTTGTGTATAAATAGACTGGGGTGGTAATTAAGCCTCTTTATAATTCAGGTTGAAGGTCTTCAATGTGTTTCAGCAAGAGTAGAAAGCCCAACTACTTCTAAGATGGATTTTACTCAAGAGCAAGATATGTGATTTGCCTTGGGGAGCCAGCACAGCTTACCAGTCCTACCTTCCTATGAACTTCTATTGGCCCACCTCTAAGAGGTCAGACCAGGACAACCCACTGACATATATTTATTTTACTTGAAAAGTCCCTTTCTGGGGGCCTGGTCTAGTATTGATGAAGACATCAGCAAGGAAAAAAATTTCTGTGATCTCTGATATGAGAAATTGTAAGTCTGACACAATCTATTTAGTATGGCACTAGAGCAAAGAACAAAAGTTCCTTCCAGTTGTGCCAGGGGAGGTTCTGGTTGGAAATCAGAAAAACTCTGAAAGAGTGGTGATGCATTGGAACGGGCTGCCCAGGAAGGTGGTGGAGTCACCATCCCTGGAGGTGTTTAAGCAAAGAGTGGATGCAATACTTAGTGATGTGGTCAGTGGGCAATATTGGTAGTAGGTGGATGGTTGGGCTAGATGATCGTAGAGGTCTTTGCCAACCTTAACGATTCTATGGTTCTAAAAGGGGCAGAGGAGCCTCATCTCCAGCTAATTGTTGGTGTGTGATGGCCACATAGCTGTGTAACCAGATACAGCTGTGAGCATTAAAGTAAGGAGAAGAAATCAGTTAACAAGAGCTCTTATCAGTGAGAAATAGTCACACAGCATTGTAAGTGCAGCAAAAGGTTTTTCTCTGCTATTCTTGAAAACCGCCCAAAACCTTTTTGTGCAAGCACCAAGAAATGAGTCTATTGAGTAGTCAGCTGCAAAAGCAGGTAAGAATCCTCTCTCACCATGCTGCGTCTGTTGGGGGGCTTCTTAAATGACTCAGAAAGTAAAAGCAGAAAAAAAGCAATTTTTTCTCTGCTTGATTCTTCAGAAACGTATTAAAGCATGTCACATAGCTATGGGACACAAATTGGGCATCTGTGCCAACGTGGACATAGCAGTGCTATTTAAGTTTATAGTAGGTAGGAAATAAATAACTCACAGTAGAGTTAAAAAAAAAAAAATGGATTAGAAGAGGTTGAACTTAGAGGTGGTGTTTCAGTGACAATGAAAAATGCAGAAAGAGAAAGTAAATAACTGCTGCTGGCAGGAGAAAAAAAACCCGCAGGGAACCAAACCACATGATGAGAATTATATGAAGGATAGTAGGATTCAAGGGGCTATAAGCTGCAGTAAAAAACATAATAAAGTGGCCAAGCAATCAGATGGAGATGAAACCAGCTCGGGTAGGTGCAGTGAAGGTTAAGCAAAGAGCAAGTATTAATAGACACTTCAGTGGAAAAGAGTCGGCTCCTTTAGTAATGTGTTCCTTCAGGTACTGAGAATCCGGGGATGGAGCCCTGCTTTTTGCTTTTCTCTGTACTCAAGATAGGAGTCATCCCTTCTGCTGCTTCTGCTTACAAAGCTGAATTGCTGAGCGCCAGGAGTGCTAAAACAAAGTGAAGTGGCTGGTCAGCTGGGGATCTCACATCCATCGGCCCTAAGTGCACCAACTTTGCAGAGGTCTGTGGTGCCCCTTTGTAGTTCCTGATCGTTGCTGTGCCCACGGTGCTATTTTTCAGCTTGAAATCTGAATGAAGTTATGCTTCGCAAACGGTTCCGAGTGTATTGCAATAACAGGCAGAGAAATCTGTCATTATATTTCTCTAATGCCCTTGGTATGCTCCAGAAAATGTCTGTGCTGAAATTTGAGTGTAGTGAACACTTTACCTCTATTAAAAAAAATAGACAAGAAAACAGTGAGATCTGTATGTGTGCCCATTGTGCTGTGAATCTCATGGCAGGTTTTGCTCATCCATATGATGTGAACGGTCTAACAAGACCTGCTGGCCCCTCTATTTCTCCTGTAAAGCAGTGTTATGTGCCACTGACGTGGGAGAAAGGCTGCGTACAAAGCAGCAAGAATGAGCCCAGTAAAACCACTTGATAGAACAACTGCTTGTCAGCACCAGTAATCCGGGTCGTGATACGAGTAGGTGGAAGTCTGACTGATACAGCTGTTTAAGGGAAATAAAATAACCCCTGGGTCAGTGCATGCATTTCTGGGCAGCTGAGGGCTGTGGAGTTTGCCACCAGCAGCAATGACAGCACATGGGACCAGTTTGCTGCACCCTCCCTTCTGCCTCTTGCTTTACAGCACGCAAATGTCCCTTCGAGCTGAATGGGACCGTCTGTTCTTTATGAAGATGAGAGGGCAAATGAGAAATGCTCTGTTTTTTTAATCATTAGCTTCATGTCTCACCAACAGTTGTGCGTGTACAAATCGTATAATTAACTGTAAGCTGTGGAGCTGCAAAAGGGAGCTGGCAGAACTGGTATCGAGTGTGTTGCCATTGCTTAATAAGCTGCTCTTCAGCACTGAGATGCTTTGGTGGAAAAAAAACATATTAGGACAAGCACGGAGTGCATGTTTGCATTTGCAAATGAAGGTCAAAAGGAATCTTTTCTTCCTTGTTCCTGTGCGCTATTAAAAATAAATATCTTCCTTTATTTTCTTAAAGCAAGTTGTAAAGCTAATGCCTGTATCCAAAGTTTGTATCACAGAAGTCCTTAGTTCCGTTTGGATGTGATGGATGGCTGGTGGAATTGTAATTCTAGCTTGAAGAGGATTTTGGAATACTGTCAAGGAAACAAAAGTGGCCAAATCTCTGCCAGGCCCACAGAGATTTTAATCACCAGCAGCAGATCTGCTCTGGCTCTGTGCCTATCCATGTTATCAGGTGTAATTCACTCTGTCAGTTGCTCTTTTGGGTCAGAGGTTCTGTCTTGCCCGGATTATTCATTGCTATAAAAACTGAAGGGGTAGTGAATGTGTTTGCCAATAATGGGTGTGGTGTCGGCAGCTGGTTGCTCTAACCCAGCAATAAGTCCTTCTATCTTGGGGTTTTTCCCCTCTCTATTGAAGCTCCCATACCAGTGCCCTGGTGACTGCTCATAGACTCATTGGTGCAAATTCTCTTACAGAATGGAGTGATTAGAGGGAATGCAAAAGATATCCCAGTTTAAAACTTTTCTCTTTCCGATAAGTAGAAAATGAATAGCTGCGATACTAGAACCTTGCCTCTGAAAACTCAACATCATGACAAAAGAGTCAAAAACCAACCAACCCTGGAGTTGTACTGCAGCTCTGAGAAGGTGTGGGGTTTTATTCTGTGCTGGCATCAACCTTCCATCTGTTTGTACTTCTGGCTTTGTAGCTGTTGGAAGCGCAACGCACGCGGCCATAACGGCTATTTCACTCCTGCAAAGATGCCTCTCCTATCAGCCTGAACGCCAATCCCCAGGGCCTTGGTCAGCTAGAAGAAGCAGCCCATGACTTTGGGAAGGAACAGGGAAGCAGCAGCTGTGTATTTCCTGGGGCTGCGTGCCTTCAGGCCACAGCAATGCGTTGAGTGCTCGTTTTTGCACATCACTAAGCACCTTCACCTCCCGCTAAGCCTGTGAGTTCAAGCACTTACATTGTTTCAGCAGCAGCTCTCTGAGATTAAATGAGACACAGATTCCCCAAATACCCAACTAATGTTTCTTCCTTGCTAGGGGTTGCTAAGTAGCAGGGCTTTTTTTTTTGTCAACCTCCTATCTGGTATCAAAACCTAAGAATATAAATCCTGTGATTTGCTGAGACACCCTTGATGAGGAAATGGCTCTGATTCCTGCAACACACAGAAAACTGAAAAACGGTTATTGCTAGGGAAAAAGCGTTAACATTAGCATTTACAATCTGTGGAGGAGAGGCTTCTTCCACTTATTTTCAGGAGAATAATTTCAGAATTGAATTAAAACAGTCTAGTCTACATGCAAATTTGATTTTTGACCTTTTGTGCTAATCAAAAGCCATGGTGCTAAAAAGCTGTGTACATTATTGCAGAAAGTATGGGCTAGAATTAACTACTATACCTTCAGTATGTTTGTAACAGATTTGAAGGTTATTTCACATACTTTATTACGTAGGGATCAAGATCTAAATAGCTAGAAATGCTTCAAGTAGTGATTATTAACTCTTAATGGAGAGCCTTGTGATGTGTGTAGAGTACTATGGGTATTAAACACCTAGTAGTTTTGGTGGTTATGTGGAGTAGGGATATTATATAATTGGACATAAAGATTTGAGAAAATCAAATGCAAAGTAATTTTAAACTGGAGGCACTTAAACAATTAGGGCTACTTTTAAGAAGTATCTAGACCCCAACTGAACTCTGTTTCTTCTGCAATTTGCTGAGCATTGCTGGCCAGAGTAGGAGGATGCACAGAACGGACTGCCCACCAAAAAGCACGCATCGTTCCCATGCACTGACACACACACAATAAAGCAGTAAGGGAAGGTTGTACCCACAGTTAATTTGGTGCTTCTTATAAAATCCATGACTGGCATGATCTGTTTCCCAATGGTCTCCCACTGTCTTCTCAATTCTTCCTCTGGGATAGGACTGAAAGGCGCTTTGCAGTCTAGGAAATGAAATCACAGATGTGCGTGCTGTATTTATTCATGTACGTTTTGGATAGAGGACCTGTGGGTAAACTGTGTGGGAGTGGAGGAGAGGCTGATGGAGGCAGGGATGAAGGCACAGAGAAATGGGGCCAGAGCCCTGCTCCCATCGCTCAGGAAAGGATTGAGGAGGTCACTCCAGAGCTATGACAGCTATTAAGCAAGTTGGCGTACCTGAAAAGATTGGCAGCTTTCTACTTGGCAGCCTTTCCAAGATTTTTCCAATTTGTTTGTTTCTGAAACCCAGAGTGAGTAAGTACTGCTGGGGAGGGGAGGAAGACCACTCAGTCGTCTGTGGTAAAATATGAAGTCCGTGAAGATCTGGAATATGAAAATGAAAATAATTTCCAGTCACATTTCTTTTCAGCTGCAATAGAAGGTATTTTTTTGTTGTTCTTAAAGGAAAATTAGGGAGTGTAAGAAGGAAAGAAATGTAATCCAGAAGGCTTGCCAAAATGAAGATGCCTCCAAAAAACCCCTCCAGCTGCAAGGGGGTTCTGAAATTCCAGACTTTGCAGCCTTTCCCATCAACAGCTTACATTTTGCTGATGCATTGGATAAAATTTGCTCTTTCTCTTTATGTGCTTTTCAATGCTGATCATCCAAAGCATTAATAACTCGACGTTCCATTAAATGTAACATCCTTATTTTTTAACTGCAAAACAAGCTGAAGTTGTTTGCTGAATTTATGAAGCTTCATTTCCTACAGCTTTGTGCTTTTACCGTCACCACCACCATAGTGGCCTGTGACGACGTGTGCTGTGGCTTGGCAGCAGCTTGTGAGGGCCCTGCCAGAACCCAGTGTGTCTGCTGCCCTGACCTGAGCGAGGACAGATGCTCCGAGCGAGAGCATAAACCACCTTTTCTTGGGGAACTACACCAGCGCTTTCCTTCCTCTCCTTCCCTTGCAAAAAATAAACCTAGATTGAATGTCAGTGTCACTTTCTACAAAGGAGTGCTCTGTTTTCAGTGAGCTCTGCTTTTAAGATGCCAGGCTGCGCGGTCACAGTGACAAATGGAGAACCCCATTTGGAGCTCCCCGGCCTTACCCGTACATAAATCAAAGCGAGTGGACCTGATATTTCCCTTGCAGCTGCTCAGCTTCTGATGGATCCTCAATTTTGAAACAAACTGCATTGTATGCTTGGATTTAAATGCGTGTCTGCTTCTCTTCCTTGGCAATAAGGAAAAATTTGAAATCAATCCAGTCCTCGCTTTATAGCAGAACTTAGACTGAAGTTGGATGAGTGATTGCTGTGGAATGGGAAGGTTATTTAAGATAACGTCTTCACAAGGTGTTTGGTGTTTCAAACCCGCTGCTGAAAGGAGACTTGGCTTGTGCTTTTCATTTTACTCCTGTGAGGAATGGACACGCAGGGTGGTACAATGCTGACAATGGGTGCAACTTCTTCCTTGAGAGATTTTTTTAGTGGTTGGCATGGTTTTGGGCCAGGTCTGAATAGATGAGCTGAGAAAACCCTTTTGCTTAGTTGACTTCAGTGACTGTTGCTGTGAGTTGAGGCCAGGAAGGGGAGCCAAGTTTATTCTGTCTCAGAGGGTTTCCAGGACAGAGAAAGGGAGGTCAGGAGAGTCTCACCTGCCTGAGAGCTGTGGTGGGAGCTGTGCAGCAGCCTTCAGGGCTCTTGCTCAGCACCTCTCTCACACATTGCACTCTCAGAACCCCAATCCCCATATTGGCTGTTTTTGGTTCCCCTCCCCCCCCCCCCCAGTGCTTAGAAGCCAAGATACAATATACATACATTACTGTGGTCTTGGCTACCCCATTTAATTCCTAGAAACTAGTGATCCCAGAACCTGCACTCAGAGGAACTTGTGTAAGATTGAAACTATTTTTTAAGCAACAGAATTTCTAAACGAACACCCTTGAGGGCCAAACTGGCTCTATTCGATCTGTTTTGTAATTGATTGAAGTACTATAGGACCAAAGTCTTTCATCCTGTTGTTTTCTTCTTTCCTCCTTTCCATAGGAGTGAGGAAATGCCTAGTGATGCTTTCAGGAACACCCAGTGATTTATGAACAAACTCAACTTCAGTGCAACGCTTGCACACTTTTGTTGTGTATGTGCTTTTGAAAGTCTCACTCTTGCTATAAAATGAGGGGGTGATGTGAAATATGATTTTATCTTTTTTTCACATCATATTCAGGGAGTTTTATTTTATGTTCTCTTTAATGCCAATACTTTTGTCCCTGGAACCTCTCAAGAAAGTCACATCAGCTAGTAAATGGTAGACAGGGACTTTACGACCTCCATGATAAATCCCTTTTTCCCTTTTTAAGCTATCCCAAAACTACTGCCAGAAACCTAATGCAGGGGCACTTGAAAAACACAATCTAGTTTTATACTGGTTTCCTAAAGGCAAACAAAATGTACAAGCCAAGTTTACTTGGTTTAATGTTTGTGCAGCTTTCTGGCAAACGCTCAGCTTCCCAGTTCCCACTTGAGTTCAGGCAGATGTTCCTTCTCCCCAGAGTTGCAAGATGTAGAGTTAGAAGCTGCCAATTGAGTTAGATAGAATGGCCAACTCAGAGCCAAGTGTTACCAGAGGCGGCCGTATTCCGAGTCACCAGGTTAATGACAGCAGGAAATGCCATTTCATCCCCCTGCCTCTCTTTTGGTGAAATATCATGCACATTCCTCTTGGAATAAAACTGTGGTCACCAGAACTTTAGTGTCTGCTTATGCCAGGAGATGTTACTTCACTTCACTCCTCTGGGAGATGGCAACAGGCTACAGAAAGCCCTAGATTACTCTGGATTTGTCTTCAACAACCCAAAGGAAACCTGGCTATCTATTCCTGTTCCTGCAGCTGAGGTGCTCTCAAAGGTGGTCATCCCTCCACTAGTACTCACAGAAGGAAGGGAGGTTTTGGAAAGTGAAGGGCCTGCTGCTGGGCCAATTACTGATGGCAAGCCACCGAGATGGGAATGAACCTGGGACTTGCTGTTGCCACAAGACACTGCAAAAGTGCTGCTGAACAAAAGAGCTCTTGTAATAATGAAATTCAACAACTGAAATGTGAGGCTTCATGGATAAAAATAGTCTTTGTGAGGATTTGCAGTGTAAAGTCTATGCTTTAGCTAAGTACTGATTTGATTACCTAAATCATGTACAATCATACAGCAAATCTCAGAAGTTAATTCTTCCCACTGAAGTGTAGGAAATGCAAAGGCTCAAGCTCCAGACTCCAAAACTCATTTTTAAGTCAGCCACACACAGACAAACAGTATACAGTGCTTAACAGCATGTGAAATCTGCTGTTACCTGTAAAGATGTGCTGCGTGTAGCCAGGGTGCTTTTTAGTGAACGCGTCTGTCATCTTGTCTCTGTTGTCAACCTTGACTTTTGTCACAAATGGTGTGTACATAACTGAAAAAGATTCTTCTCTGGTGATGGCTTCTTCAATCATAGCCTAAAAAAGGGAAAGAAATGACACATTTTATGTTGGTTAACGGCTAGTTAAAAAAAAAAGGAAAGAAAAATAATTACTTCCACAGATGATATTTTTCCTCTAATAATTGCACAGTCATGCAAAGATAACATATTTTGGTCTTGAATATTAATTAGAAGGGAATTTAAATTAGTTCCAGAAAACACTGCCTATCTATAGTCAGAAAATCAATTTAATGGAGAAAGAACATTTGTAAACAGTTCTCAGTGCAGTGCGCCTATGTCTTCAATGAGAAGAAAAGTATTAGATAAATTATCTTTTAGATGAAAAGAAAAAGTGGTTCTCTGCTCTTTGAAGGTCATATCTTTCATCTGAGGGTTTTATTCAGTCCTTGGGAGCTGGTTAAACAATACTAAGCATTCATATTACCTCTTGGGTTGGCATGAATCAAACACTGTGTCTATATGGAATATTAGTCTTAAAATATTGCATTCAAACACCATTTGCATCAAGAGTAAAATTCACTCCTGTGCAGAGGGCAGCACGAAGCTTACGAACCTTGCCATCCTTTAAAAATGACTGGAATGATGCATTATGCTGACCTTATGCGGAGAGGTGGATTTTGCACTCAGTGGACCCCCAGTGAACTGGTGCTGGAGCTGCCTGGAGGAGCTACTAGCCTGGAAACTCAGCACTTCTATTGGTCAGGGCAAGTGAGGTTTAGCTGGGATTCCTTCTGGGATGGGGTTTCTGTGAGACCACACTGCTCTCTGCTTTGGGCTGCTTCTGTTTCTAACAAAGAACTGATATGGGCAGTCCTTTCTGGAAACTGGAAGAGCTGTAAGACTTCATTAATCTATCTTAGCAAAAGTGTGAACATGAGACAATAATAACATAAGTTTAGTAGAGATGAATAGAAAAGCATGAAAGGAGGCGCTGAGGGCCATTGTTTAGTGATGGGACACGTAAGGTCAGACCGATGGTTGGACTTGATGAACTTGAATGTCTTTTCCAACTTGCATGAGTCTATGATAAAAGGTGTGTGTGTGTATATGTATGTGTATATATGTGTGTATATATATATGTGTATATATATATATACACACATAAAACACTTTATATGTGTTATATATATACACATATGAAGGTGTTTGGATCTCCCAGATCACAGATTGTGTTGGTATGGGATTAATTTGGTGTTTTATTGACAAATCCTCACTTTTGTTCTTTTGTTTTGGTTGGTATTCTGCTGATTTTCTATAGCTTGGTAGCCATTTTCTAATCTGGATTAATATGAGTGTGTGAATGTGTTTTTGGATGCATCCATATATCTCACATGTAGAATGAGGCAGTGAGATGAAAATGTGAGCGGTTGGACCAGGCAGGCTCCATATTCTGCAGGACTGGGGAATGGCTTTACTGGTATTTGCCTGCAAAGTTCGTTTTTGGCTTTATTACCCTTCAGGATAGTTCAAGGTCACACCTATAATATCTTTGCATTGCCATGTACCCAAGGCTGCCCTGAACAGCTTGCAAATAGCGACTAGCTCAGAGGGCAGTAACGGCAAAATGTCAGCCAAAGGGAAAAAAAGAGATCCGTAGTTTCTGGTCAATACTGCAACCGAAGGTATTATTATTACCCAGGAGCATAATACCCTGGACATAAGACCCTGGACATAGATGCTACTTGGTTTATTATCCTCTTGGATTTTTATGGGCTAAAGACTTTAAGGACATAAAACTTCAGACCATAAAAACTTTGGAGCAGAAAACTTTATACGATGAAATCCCTGAGGACTTTGCTGCTTAAGCCTTTATGCACTGAAGTCCATACCTGTGGACGAATATCTCGCAGTGTGTCCCAGGAAATGGAGATGCCTTACAGAACAGTGTCTGTCAGGCTGTACGCTGTGCAATTACCCAAAGTGCAGACAAGTTGTGGAGATAATTACAAGGGCTCCAATGGACTTCCAACAGAGTACTTGGAGAGAGGATGGGGCAATTGTTTTTTCCCATTTGCATGTGATTTGGTGTCTTTCTATCCGAAGGAAAAGGTCATCTCTGAGATGACCTCTCAGATACGTCAGGGAGAATGTTGCTATTTTGGCCTTGTGGGGGAAGAAGTGCCAGCCTCTTCCAGGAGGATGTGGATAGTGGGGAAACTAATAAGGAAATACGAAGGGTTGTTTGGTTGGTTGGTTGTTTTTTTTTGCATTTTTGCAAGTGGAATCTGCAGCTTTATCTCATCGCATAGTGTTACACTCCAGACTTCAACTCCAGCAGAATTAGGAAAAGAGAAGACATTGAGATGAGCTTGAACCATATGGAAGAGCTCCTTTAACAACGTGCGGTACTGGAAGGACTATGATTGACATGAGTACATTGAATATGGCAGCTTACCTCAGCAGTGGAAAAAAATCTATTGCTTCAGTGAAGATACAAGAATTCTCTTCAGAAGACACTGCGGAATAAACTGATGATAGGGAAAATTTCTTTTTTGTTGCAGGACTGACTCATGCTCTGCTTTGTCAGGAGGTTTACATCTCTGTTTTGGAAGTGTGGGCAATTGGAGAGACCATGTGGAGACAAAGTGTCTGAAGGAGTATTTATATTGTCAGCACTTCTACTAAAATAGCAGTCAATTTTTTTTGTGAAACAGAAGCATTTGCAAGGTTTGAGAGGTGTCCGTGCTATCATGAGAATTAAAGAACCAGAAGACATTCTGAAACAAAGGTGTTTTTAACAAGAGTTTGAGCATATATTTGACCCAGCATCTCATACCCCTCTTCTCTGAGCATCTTGGTGCTGCAATATCCTTTTATTTGGTGATGTTACAGACCTTATCATAAAACCTAAGCTTTAGCCTAAACAAACTTATATTGTCCCTTCAACAAAATTCTGTTCAGCTCATAATATAAGTAGATGCACAAGAAGCAAAGTTTTCACATGCCAACATGCTATTGCAAATGATATAACTTCAGTACTTTCATGAAACTTTTACCATTTTGCCTTCTTAGAGTAGACAAAGCACAAAAGAAGAAAAAGTGGCACTGTAGCAGCAAATTCTTCGTAACAGTGACAGCAGCTTTCCCTGCTACAGCCCCTAACCATAATCCTCTTTAACTACAGAAAGGTTTAATTTGGAAAATCCAATTATCTTGACATCTAGAATTATCCAAAAATTTAGATATCTTTCTAGTGCCTTATCTTGCAGCTGCAGTGCATACTCAGCCACTGTCTCATTTACATTACAACAGGAACTGATGCTTTTATTGATGATTTTTATTAATGTAGTGATACCGGGCAGGGTAAAGCCATTAGCCTCTTCTACGAACTGCTTCCACTCTTAGGCTGGTAGTTAGAATTATGGGAGCACTGCGGTGCAACCTATGAGCTTTTCTCTATATCTTTCCAACCATAAAGCAGTGTCTGGCAGCCCCGCCACTAAGTCTGTTGCTGTTGTGATATGAATATTTTCTCACCAGCAAGATCTTCTTACATTAGTTTTATTTTTTTTTCTTTCTGTGGGAAAAATAAGCAGAGGGAATGCCAGAGCGTATCCTTTTCTCAATATGTTTATGGTACGAATAAATCACGTATTATACAATAGATGAGAACTTTCTGCTTATCTGCCATGTAATGCCTCCCCATTAATGTAGGTCACATCAACTATCAGCTTATTTAGGTTCTTAAGTTATTAACGAATTTAAGTCTCTGCGAGCTATTTTGCATGCAGCACATTCTGGAAGCGGATTTGCAGAGCATCGCAGCGATAGCCCCATGGATTCTGCTGAGCCCTGAAAGGCAGAGGCAGGAGTATTGCACACGGGTTACACCTTAGGCTTCAAGATCTGTTTGATTTTCCAGTAGGTGTCTCTTTATGTTTTCGGAGAGAAGAAATCCATGCTTTATATCCTTTCAAAGAGGTCATTATTCATTAAAGAAATAGCCAAGAACACAGAGGGTGTAGAAAATCATAGAATCACAGAATGGTTGGGTTGGAGGGGACCTGAAAGACTGTGTAGTTCCAAACCCCCTGCCATGGGCAGGATTGCCAACCACCAGCTCAGGCTGCCCACGGCCCATCCATGGCCTTGGGCACCTCCAGGGATGGGGCACCCACAGCTTTGGGCAGCAGTGCCGGGGCCTCTCCGCCCTCTGAGTGAAAAAGTTTTCCCTAACATTCAAACTAAATCTCCCCTCTTTTAGTTTAAAGCCATTCCTCCTTGTCCTATCACTATCTGACAGCGTAGAAAGTTGGTCCCTCTCCTGTTAAAAGCTCCCTTTGAGTATTGGAAGGCTGCAATGAGATCTTCCCTGGAGTCTCTTCTCCAAGCTAAACAAGCCCAGCTCCCTCAGCCTTTCTTTGCAGGAGAGGCCGGAGGCTGCTATTGACATGGTGCTGGACGGTGGGAAAGGAGGGACCCAGCAGCAGTGTGGAAATACAACTCCAGTTCAAGGAAGCTCTCTGCCCTTCAATATCATAAACTGACATGCATGAAATGCCACAGAAGTCCCCAACTCTTATATTGCTTAAAGCCAGCTGGGACTTCTCCCTTTTCATCTCAGCGCAGGGGTAAACTTGAAAGATTTCTGTTCTTCTTTAGTGGAAAGACCAATAGTGGAAAGGTTTGCCAGGCTGATGCAGAGCTCTGTCAGGGTTGAGCCCCTGTTACTACTTCATTTAGGGTTTGTTGCCTGCTAGGAGCTCTGAGCCTTCCTGCTGAGGTGGCTGCTGACCTGGTAGCGTGCCCTGCTCCAGCTGAGGTTTGCTACCTCCTTGAGATGCTGTGATGGGAGCAAAGCTGGTCCAGTTGAGTGAGCCCTTTGATGGTCAGCGTCAGGGATGCACGGTGGTGTCCAGCCAGGGCAGTGAGGTAGTGGATGTGAAAATCAAAGAGCCTATGTGAACTTCGTGAAGCTACTGGTCAAAATCCCAGTTTTTAACCAAATTTGTTAATATTGTCCATTCCTTAAGAATAAAGGAGATTTCATGGTGAGAGAGACCCTTATTCCAATAGAGTGACCCACTGCCTTCTGCTCTGAGCAGGACTGCCTGTCCTGCATCTGGAGAAGCCTCTTGCCTTCTCTGTGTGGCTCCTGCTCTGTCAGGAGTGGGTTACAGTTTAACCATCAGCTCTTTGTGAGAAGGGGGATTGAATAGCTTGGGTGGCCTGGGCTCATATCTCAACTGAGACAGGCTGAGCTAAAGGTCGAGTATCACTCATTACTTTACGTCAATGCAGTCGGATGCAGTAGCCAGAGCCTGGATGCTGCAGGCATCTGGTGATTTGGGCCTGTGCTCAGGAGACAGTGAAAGGCCCTGGCAAGAAAGCAGACATGGGAGAAGTGGGGGTACTTGCTGTAGGAGCTTTTCATGGCCTTTAGCACAAGATGATGGGAAAATAAAAAGAAGAAAAAGGAAATTAAAATACAGAAATGAACAGAAAGAGATGTCGGTCCTACCTAGCACCGAGCTCAACAGTTTTTGGGAACTTGACTTAAATGTGAAAGAGATGAATCAGACAGCCAGAAATGGTGACTGATGTGGTTAGCCTGTAAAATGGACAGCACTGTTCAAAGGGGCAGCAAAAAATCATCCCTGAGTCATTGCAATAGCTAACTACTTTATGTGGCTGAATGGCTGCTAATTTAGTAGAGGACAAGTTGGCTGTATATAGAGTTGTTTCTGAAAAGGGACTTTATCTCTTTTTGTGTGATGTCCTCTGTAGTTCTTCAAGAGCAGATGTACAAATCGAAAGCCACACAGCCAGTAACGATCCTGGGAACAGCACAAGCTCCTGCCTCTAGCTTCAGCTTCCCAAAGAAAGGAGATGGGGTACAAAGAAAGGGAAGAGGATAATGAGCATGTAACTTCTTAAGGACCTTTGCAACTTGAAGGAACAATAATGGCCCGAGAACAGCTCAAAATGGCTGGATTTCAACACTGATTTCTCAGGTTTCCTTTGTAAATCTTAAAGCTCTGCCTTGCAACCCAGCAAAAGCCAGAATGAATAGAGTGAGGTATGCACATTGCTTTTGAGCTGCTTCTTGGGGTTTTTCAATGGTATGGGGGCTTTGCTGGCCAGGTTGCTCTTGCTGAACATCTCTGAGGCATGATTTATAGTGCTCTATTAACAATGAAAGCTTTAATTGGTTGGTATTTTGATTCAGACTGGGATTTCAAGAGCAATCAACTACAAGCAAGGTATGTATTGCCTATTACATTCGGCTGGTATTCAATAGGAAAATCTTTCCTGAAATTAGAGGCAATTAATCCATCTGTTTTAATAACTGTGGCATTTAAACTAGTAACTTCTCTTGTCTTGTAAATATAATTCAAGCAACACTTGTTCTACCATGAAGGATCTGGCACTAGAAAAATAGAAGTAGGTAGAAAATATATGGAGGTAGATATTATTAAAGAAGAAAGGATACAAAAAAAAAACAAGTTAAGTTCCTTGCTATTGTACATGCAGAATTGTTCCTGGAATAGAAATATCAGCAATAACAACAGCAATAAAAACCTCCCAAATCAGTATCAACACGACAGAAACTCTCTGTTATGATATTTTATTTGCCTTATCAATTCAGTTTTCAATTACTTCATATTTTAGCTTGTGTACCTGAGGATAGAATGGAGCTGTTTTTTGCAGCTTGGGAGTTATGTCTTACAAGTAGTGGTACTCCAAAGCCAGAATGATCTGAATCCCTGAAATAGCATATACAGAGAAAGTATGCCCAGAAAAATCTTAACAGTTTTAATTTTAGCAAGTCCTTTCAGCCACGGTGCAAAGGGAACATTGGGGATCCACGAAGTGGTCAGGAGCTGCACTTGGGACATCTGGATACCACCGCAGCATCTTAAGAACAAACTGATCTTCCTGCTAATGGGCCAAAATCTTTTTGTTCTTCTAATGTGCAAGGAGAGGAAAACCATTACATCCCAATTTTCTACCAGACAATGATAAGCTTGATGATTTAAGGCAAGTGTCGTCCTTCAAAACAGCCAGGGAGTCAGAAGAGGGAGGATCACTTGCTGATTTTTATAAAGAGACACGACAAAATTCAAAATTGATCCTTAAAGCAACAACAAACTGCACAAAGCTCTGGGACAGTAGAGACTTAGGCAAATTAGGCATTTCCTGTACTTACTGCCTAATAGTAGGCATTGACCTCAATGGGATTTTTCCCCCAGATTTGGTTAAAAAAGGAACTTTTCTGCAGAAAAGTGTGACACAGCATGATCTGCTGAGATAGCCTTGAGAATTAATGGGAAATACGTTTTCTCAGTGATATGATGGCCAGGCCGCCCAGGGAGGCTGCCTGTCAGCTCCTATCAGTCATCCCATCAGGAGGACTGCAGAACACCCCCTGCCTGTGCCAGCCTGCAAACCTGATGCTCCAGAGCAGCGTGGGTCAGGTGTGAGCACAAGGACAGCTGACTGCTGGGGTGGAGGCGCTGGCTACCGAGAGCTTTCCTCTCTTAGTGTTCTTGTCTGGGGTTGTCACCCTGCAAGGTGTGAGATAAAGCTGAGGTCTACAGAAGCTGACAGCATCCATCTCTGCAGTGTAGGTGTTCAGCCACCTCGCAGGGCCAAGTGCTTTATTTATCGTTTGCTTTACTGTGTGATCTGTGTGTTGCTCTGCACTTGCAACAGCAGCAGCCCAGCTTTTTGAACTCGAAAAACCCAATGTTCATAACAGCAACAAGAGGGAAAAACAAAAGTCTTAATACCAAAGCCCCCATGTCAGCTGCTGCATGTGCTGCTGGAGGCTTTCTCTGTGACGTTGAGTTCAGCTGACAGAAATACTCTCAGAAAGATGGGCTTGTGAGGTGTGTGGAGGAGTCACAGCTCCAGCATTGTCAGTGTGCTAAGAGCAGCCTGACGATAGCTGTGATCTTGGCCAAAATGCTGAGGTTTTGCGTCTCTTTATAAAAGACAACCAAATCCAGGTTGCTGCAAAGCAAATTGCAGCTTTGAGCTGTAGTGAATACACGTTATGGAATTAAGGCTTTTAGTACAGATGGTCGTGGAGGTGTACAGATATGAACCTATGAGCTTGAAATGCCTTATGGAGATTCTGCAGTTTCTGCAGCAATATGCACTGCTGGTGGGAGTCTGTGTGGATGGGAATGACTTTGGGTATAAGTGCATAGTGGGTGCTTGATACGAACCTGCAGTGTAGCATCTTGTATACTATATACTTGTAGTAGTATAGTAGTGAAATATTTTTACGCGTGGAATGAAACATCCAGGGTACATGGCCCAGTATTTAGCCAGTGGAATTAGTGTAAATAAAACTGGACAGTTTGGAGATGGACTCTTTCTATGTAATGAAATATCTCAGGTCTATTTGTGTTGCTGCTCCAGCTGAGGAATACAATTGCAGAAAATAAATGCTAGGGAGATTGCCTGATAATAGTAATAAGCAGGTCTTTGTCTTGCTGCTACCACTGTAA
This sequence comes from Pavo muticus, assembly GCA_016647715.1. Taxonomy (NCBI): domain Eukaryota; kingdom Metazoa; phylum Chordata; class Aves; order Galliformes; family Phasianidae; genus Pavo; species Pavo muticus. The sequence goes on along the minus strand of JACDJE010000089.1, from coordinate 657,262 downwards.
ATATCTACCAGAATGCATTTAATAACTTTCACCTTATTATTTCATGTGATGAATCCTATTTAATTCAGTATTTTTAATCTAAGAGCCAATGCAGAAATCATCCAGTGCATATTCCATAGTGGGTTGTGAACAAAAGTCCATCCAGTAGATTATATGTTAACTTGGAAAGCATATTTTCAATCCATGGAATGAAATATTTGAAAATATTTTTATTGAATAGAGATAAAGGTCTAACATACTGAATGATATTATCCATTGCAAATTACTTTTTCAGCTCTCATCAGCATTATTCCTTTATCTCAGAGTAGAATGGAAGGCAGGTATTAATATTCAAAAACAACACAGGGCATGAGGCATTACATATCACTGTACAGAAGTTCCAGAAATAGATGTTTTACTTTAAAGGGGATAATCAAAGAAAGCTAATCAAAAAGCTAATCAAAAAGAATATTTAAAGTTGCCTTGATCACGATCCATAGGTACATATACAGGGAGAAGATAACAAGTAGTAGAGGATCTTCAAGCTTTCAGAGGTGAACATGTAATACAAATTGCTGGAAATTTGGAGTGGACAAGTCAGATTCCAGTTAGTAAACAGAGGAGAAGCAGGGGACAGACATACAATAAAACACCATTTAGAAAGAATGTGGTAAATACTCTGTTATTAAAATGTTTAAATCGGGATTTGATTACATTCTCAAAAACAGCCTCAGCTTGTCTTCTCTTGTCACTGATGCGGGAAGGTAAGGGTGAAATTCTGTGGTATTTTTATGCAGAAAGTCAGATAATTCATCAACGTGTGCTCGTGGTCTTAAAGATCTGACAGTATGAGCCTTATAGTGTATCTGTGAGGAGATAGAGTCATGTGGAACAGATCGCTGCTGATGAAGAAATGAGTAAGAGTTAACAATGAGGAGGGGAAAGATTTGGGGATGCTTTAAGAAGTGTTGAAGAAAGAGGGCTCTTGGCAGTTGATGTCAGGAATAGAATGAGTTCAAAGGAAAGGATAAAACCAAAATCGGGAGAAGTAAACCAAAGGAGATACAAGATAAAGACTGCTCTGAGCATGAGAAATAGATCAAGAGAGAAAAAACAGTGATTTAGAAGTAGGACAAATAAAAAGGAGCTTTGCAGAAGTGAATTCTGGGCCTGAAGTTTTTGCAGCACAGAAGTCAGCTGAAGGATTTGGGTGGTCTGTGTGACGTTCTGAAGCTATGAACAAAGACAAATGCAGCCTGTGAGGACGGAAGGCCCTTTCCAGCAGTGAGAAAATAATGGAAAAAAGAAACAAATGTAGTCCATGACACACCAGAAGATTATGTATATGACCAACTGATCAAAGCAAAGAGTGACAAATCTCTTCTAAACATCTTTCTTCAGACAAGTAAAAAAGCAAACGGTCCTGCTCACCATCTATTCCCTTCCTCCTCAGAAAATGCTGCTCACGGTTGTGAGCCAACGCGAGGAGCGAGTTCTGGGGCAGAGGAGTAGCTAGAAAGAAAAGCGTGCATCAATAGCTGTTGCTTTGGTTACAAAGGCACATGAGCATGTATAGTCGTGACAAGTTATTTTCAGCCTTACACCATGAAATAGAGAGAATATTAATGAAAAAGATCGTGTTACCTCTGCTTGGTCTCTTTGTGGTGGAAAGTCCCAGGGCAGTGTCATGTGCTACACCGTACTGTGTAATTGTCACTCTGCACTAATGACATTGAAGTCACCCTTGATGCTGAACGCAGAGAACTCATTGGCTTGGGAAGGAAAAGGCTGCTGCTAGTGCTGGGGATATCTCTTCACGAACAGCGTTTCTTAAGTGCTAGTTATTACCTTGAGTGGGAGCAGTACTGGGCACCCAGCTGCCTATACTGCGTGTGTGTCAGCAGATAGATACCGCTGAATCCTTAGCTTTGCCCACGCTGAAGCATACACACAAAGGCACAAAATTGCAGAGCAATCTCTGTCTCCCAGTGAAAATCAAGCGTGATGGGAGATCAAACTAATGGTTGGATCTCTACTGACGTTTCAACAGACAATACTTCTTCAGACAATGACAGCAGCTCAGGTTCAGGAGGAAGGCAGAAGCAGTAACACGGTGCGGTAGGGCCTCTTGGTTCCACGGCGGTCCAGAGTGGCCCATGAGAAATGAGCAGAGAGCTGGGAACTGAAGCAGAGATGAACAGAGCCCTGTCACTGCCAAAATCCTTTGGCCCTTGCTGCCTGTAAGGAGATGCCAATGGTGATGCAGTAACCCTGCTGTTGCTTTTGTTCATTCCCATCTTAGCCCAACCGCAGCTTCTGGTTTAGACTCTGTGTGGAGGCACTATGATAGTGTTGCCCTTCATGCCATTTATTTGTCCCTAACATAGCAGTTACATAGCAGGACAGTCTGAACCCCTGAGGGAGAGGACAGCCATGACCTATGACAGCTACTTCTATAAAGGCTGATGCTTTGAAGCTTTGCGTTTATGACATCAAGAAAGGGAGTCGATGGATACCAGTGTTAAGAGACAAAAAAAGATATTCCATTAGAAGAAATGACCCTTTCATAAAACCTGTTTGTGAACTCAAGATTTTAAACGAGTCTGACCCAGTGGGAAAAAAAATCAAACTGTTCTGTAGAGAAGAAATTCTCTGCTGGAAAGCATATAAGAAAGTTCACAGGCACTGCAAACACTAGCCCAGTGGGTAATTCTCTGAATGAGATGCACTTTGCACTCACAGCAGTACTGAAATTCAGCAGCTCCCAAGACTGAGATTTATTCCATTTTACCAATAAGAATGCGACTAATAATAGTTTTTAAAAGGGAGAATTTACCACATGATTGAAGGTAAAAGACCAGATTCTCATCTTTATTACCCTGGCTTATGCCAGACATATTTTGTACCCCTTCATATAAAGTACAACAAGGACTAGCCCTTTTGTGGTCACAGACATTCTCACAGAATAAAACCCCAAAAGCTGGGATCACAGTCAGACTCTGAAATTCTGTCCGAAGGGACATACATCTTTTCCAGTATGGTAAATCCTTTGTTTTTATTAACCATCTTTACCTGGTCACCAAAGTCACTTGTACCTGGCCTCCTCCTATGTGAGAGCTCTCCTCAGGGTGAGAGAGGTATCTTTAAAACTTAAACTTGTGCTGATGTGGCTGAACTGCTGTCTCAAATAGGTATCACCCAAGAGGCGAGTCTCATTGAAGTCATTGGTCTACTCCCCACATAAGTAATCTTTGTAGAACTGGGGTCGTTCCCAGCCATCCTTCATAGGGCACTTTAGGTTTCTCTGAGACCATTTGTTACAGTCATTTTTTCCTCTCCTTCTGGTTGAAGAGTTTGGAAAGGTGTCAGAGGATTAGTATCATGCAAATTGCGAAAGGAAAGTGTCACTACGGTAGGAAGACTTCACAAAAAATAGCTTTGGGGACTATACAGTATCCAGAATTAAATTTTATAGCAGTCCATAAAATTGAAGTATGAGCCAAGGGTTAACAACCTTGAATTTTGCCCTTAAAATTAGTCCAAGAAAATCTACTTCATTATAAATACGATAGTACTATATGGTGTCCTGTTGATTGATATGCCCAAGAGCTACCTTTGTCGGCAGTCTTTTAAGCAGTAATCCTTCATTTTGGTCTTAGTAGTGAGATGGGCACCTCCCTCCTCGTTGAGCCATCAATTTTTACCTGCCAATACAGTTTGATGAGCTTGCTTATACGCTGCTCAGTGCCTCCTGTCAGCCAGTACATATAGTCAGCAATCATGGCGCTCCTGATGACAAAAGCAGAATAAATGAGTGTATGGGGAGAGAAGGATGTATATAGCAATATTTAAAGGAGATAACATGAGAAGAATATAACATGAAGTTTGTACCAAAAGATAACAGATAACTCTTAGTTTTTGTCCTACTTTAAGACAAATATTAGTAAGCATTTTTAGATAGCTAAACCATCTGCACACAAACAACCCTACATTTAAAAAATCTTTTTTCCATATTTTACTCTGAGAAAATAGTTAATGACTGCTCAACAAGAGATAAATGTTTTGCTTTAAAGCATTTGTGGGTGAGATATCTTATATGCAAGTACAGTTTTGTAAGATGGCATCAAGATGCATAAAACCCCATAGCTTGGCAGCCTGTGGAAATCAGTGTATGGCATATTCAGACTTAGTACACCTTTGATTGAACTTTATCTTAAGAAAAACCCCAAGTCCAAAGTAATCAGCTATCTTGCTACCTAATTGTGTATGCTTTAGTACTCCCACTGTCTGTTGCAATCATTGCATTCCTCTTTCTAGACTGAGAGATATTAAAAACTATTGTGCAATGGATATTAATGCAGAGTCTTAAGAGACTTTAGAAAATCAGTTTGCTTTTATGGCTGCCTCTCCACACTGCTTTCCGTTCCCGTTCCTCTAGAGATTCCAAATCCAATTAAATGTGACTAGATGTAATTCCAAATTGTCACTTTAGTCAATTAAACATATAATAATCTTGTGTACCTAATTACTAGCACTGAAAGTTTATTTGTTGATGTAGTGCTATCAATGTGTACTTCTGCATGTTCCCCTTATCATTGCCTATATATTAATTGTGCTTTGACATTACTGTAAATTGAATTTGAAATTTCCCCCTAGTTAAAAGTGTCTCACAAACAGTAATCCCAATCCTGTTGTAATACCCTTTCAGAACGTACTTTCCAAGGCTGTATTATGTTCTTAATGAGATATAACCAAAAATACACGGATTTAACAATAAACATTTCAAAGCAGGCCCAGTATCAGGGGGTAACATATTGTTACAAACAGGAACTAAATCTTCCCTTAGATGTTCGCATGAAGCTCCCGTTAATTTCACTGGGAGAAAAGCAATTTTGAAGGATACATGGATTTCTGCACAAGGACTGGATTTAACCATAAGCTTTATCCAACTCTCATTCAAATCACTGGCAAAAATCCTCTTGATTGCACTAGAACAAAGAGCAGCTTCTAATTGAACATTGTTAGCCCAGCTGGCACAGGATGAACAAAGGATGAAATCCTCACTGCGCTGAAAATCACTGGCAAAACTCTCACCAACTCCAAGTGGTGCCAGGATTTAATCCCGGGAATGACATATAAGTATCCTATGGATGAAATGGAGAGGGTGAGCAAAGTATCCAGCGCTGTCAGCAATGGTTTTGGGAAGAGCTGACTGCTGTCTCCTGAGACACGATGGGGAAATAAGCACATGGCACAAAAATGAGGGAAGTCTTTGAAGGGATCTGTCACGTTTCTTTGTGCTATGGTGCCTCTGGTCTGCTAGCGGTAGTCTACTAAGTTTCTAGCCCCTGTGACATTGGCACTCAAGGGGAATCATGGTCTCTAGCAGTGTATGCAAGTGGAGGTGGTCTCCTTGTGAGAAAAAAGGAACTTTCAATCTAAATTTAGAGCAATTCTCAAGTACTAAAGCCTGGCATTTTTTGGAGTCAAATGACATTTGCAAATGGTCATTTACAATTTAGGATCGTATAGATTTGCTGCCATTTCAGAGATTAAAACTGGCAAATCCTTAACTCCAGCATCACCCTGTCTCCATCTCATGCAGTGGTGCTGCCGTGGGTCATAGACTCATATAATCATCAAGGTTGGAAAAGACCTCTAAGATCATCTAGCCCTATCGTCAGCCTACCACCAACACTGCCTGCTAACTGTGTCCCTCAGTGCCACATCTCCAAGGTCCGTGATCACCTCCAGGGATGGTGACTCGTTCACTTCCTGGATGAGTCACTTCATCTCTCTGTTTGCCAGCATCAGCTGTAATACGAACACAGTCATATTTGACTGATTTACATATTTGGTGCGTGAGACCTCCTGGTACAAGCTGCCTTTTACTAATTCTTCATGGCACGCTCAGCACAGCGTCACTCTGATCATGGCAGAGGTCTCTGGGTACCGCTGCACTTCAGACAAACACCCTTCCTCTTTGTTCTTCCTTCTTAATTTGCTCTTATTTAAATAATCAGAATCCCGCTTACATTTCAGGCATTCGTGTTTAGTTTTTCAACATCTGCTTTTATCCCTGCTGGCTTTCCCTTGTATCACTGTGTGTCACACCAGGAACAGCAAGGCACATACATAAAAACGCTCCGAGCCTTTCGTGTGCCTCCATCTCCGTTTCACCTCTCGCTTCCTCGGCCATCAGGGAGCACACACAGGTCAGGACCATTGCTTGCTGCTTTGACCTCAGGGCTTAGGAGGGACTTAAAAATTCCACTTTCAAAAGAAACGTAAGCAGTCAGGCTGTGTGTGGATGGCCTACGTCCAACCCCAGATGGGCCTAAGTCAGAGAGGTTTCTTTGATGGCCTCTGAGGTTGATTCACAGTGTCAAAGTGGCACATGTGATAGGGAATTATGAGTTCCCTGACACGGGTGAATTTATGCTGGCTGAATTCGGTTGTAGGGCTGGACACTGAGAAATGTGTAGGGACCTGAACACTGAGACAGAAACCAAAGGGTCGATTGAGATATCTGAGCAGGTGGCTCCCAGTGAAGTACATGAAGGCAGGACATGCTACGCTGGGCTACCAGCGAGGACCCATTCTTTGGCCCACAGAATTCAGGTTGCAATGGATTTCTGTAAGAGACATACAAGCACACACTTTGAGAAGAGACTTCAGTAAAATATTTTTTAAGGAAATGCTATTTATAAAAATATTATTTAGGATCCTCAGACAGTGACTGCTCACTAACATTTTTTTCTCCCTCCTTGCTTGGAGTGAACGCCTATCAGATGTGTATCTCTAAAGACTGGCTTTTTTTTAATGGCTGCATGTCTAATGGCATTTCAGCAAAGCTGACGATCCTTCCTTCAATGATATGATCATCTGGAGGTTTCCTTCACTATGTGGAGGGCCCTTCTTTACTTTAAAATGGACTCATTTGTCACATTTTTTTACGCTATATAAGGTAATGCTTCCATTTCCTTCAGCGTACTAATGAAGAAGAGAGACATTTTCTTTCCTAAAACTGAGACAAAAATACCAAAAAGTGAAGGATGAAATTCAAACCATCTGATTCTGAAACTTCTCTTCTTATATCTGATGAATTTTTCAAGGGATCAGCTGAAGAATTTAGCTGAAATAATCACATTCCTATGTAACTCCGTGATTCAGATTGTTATTGCCATTTCTGTTTGCGTGTGTGCATTGGTATGTTCTTGTTTGGGTTAGCCCCATGTCACTTACACTTTTACCTATGCTAAATTAATGCTGTGACTCTTTAAAACAAGTTTGACACTAAACTGATAAAACACTAAACATAGATCAACAGGGGACTCTGTGATGACTAAATAGCCATCCACTGTGAATTAGAGTCAAATATAAAACTAAAATTACGTGTCAAATGAAGGATACAAAACTCTGTAACATACTGCCGGGGCTCATTCTTATTAAAGGTTTATGGGGATAATGCATATCTTGAGAATGAAGCTGCGTTGTTTTAGAAGGTCACTGTTACTCCATAGATAAATGGAGCTTTATGGTGTGTACGTTAGAAGTGTAGGATTAATTCCCCTCCCTAACAGGGATTTGGGAAGAGCAGAAAGCTGAAGTCCTTGAACGAAGAGTCTTCCTGGTAAGTTTACTGATATGCGCAGAAACTGAATGAGGGGCCATTCCCTACCCTGTTCCAAAATCAATATTGTAGATACTGCGTTTCAGCGGTACGTGAGGGCAGAGCGGGTCCTTCCTGCCCCGTCCTGCAGCCACGGGTCCCCGTAGGCTGGGGTCAACTGCTGTGTTCTGTGGAGATTTGGGGTTGCAAAAGCCGGCCAGCAACAGACCTCGTTCTGCCTTGATATAAAGTCTAACAGCAAAGAACGGGTAGATGCGTTGGCTTCCTACTTCTGACACAATCACTTCACGTGGTATTCAGAAATACTGACTGCATATTTACAGACCCCATCGCTCACAGCTGCTGAACCCACCCCTGCTCCTGCAGGAGGCCCGGATCTGAAGGTGCTGTGTTCTACCTGCTCCAACCAACCACTTGGTGGTGCAGAACAATAAGATATATTTCTCTGTGTGCAAGCGAACAGCACACCGCAGATCCCAAACTGTCTCCCTCAGCCCCTGGACGGAATGCATAGGCCTTGCAGGAACAGCCAGAAGTGGCTCTCACTGCCTGACAGCTGCCGACACCAAGCGAGGGCACAGCCCTCCTCAGTGGCAGGAAATTACCTTTGCTCTCTACCTCAAGTGATCTCACCTGGATCTGCAGTCAGTGGTACTAACAGAGGGCCTCAGGCAGTGCCCAGGGGTAGCAGAGCTGTTGTTGGAAAGTGGTAAGTTAATTTCAGCTTCTTTTTTTCCCCCCAAGTTTAATAGGAACTTTAATATTCCTATTTAGACCACCTCTGATGGAGGCACCTGGGTGTTTGAGAGCTCCACTATTCCAGTGTTGAGTCTGAGATGTGAGACACAAAATTAAAAATGCGCTCTCTGCTGGATGACCTTCCTTACTTTTGTCTCAGATTAGAAAAGGAAACTGATGTTTATAGCTGGAGTAAGTAGGAAGTAGTCATTGTAATGCAGTTATCCCATTTGGAAAGGGAACAAAATAATAGCAGTTAATTTTTAAACATCCTCATATATCCTAAATAAATATGAGCTCATTACTCTGAGGTTTATGGAGATACATGAAAGCCATGAGATGATGAGAGAGAAACAGAACTCCAGAATAGTGAGCAGGAAGGAAATAAGTGATGTCAGCATTTACCTATCTGTGGACTTTCCCTTGAGTGGCATTGTGACAATCCCCCTGCTCCCGCATGCAACAAACAAACATTGACTCCTGCAGAGAACTGGTTAACTCTTTGGTTTTAAACATTTTACTGGTGGGCCTTAAATGTGTTGGGAAGCTGCTGTAAAATTCTGCTGTCCTGCTAACCCCTTTCCGTGTTAGCAATGGGTTGTGCATGCTGGCTTTGCTGAAGTTTCTGGGTCACAGTGGTCCACTGCTAGAAAGTAGAATTAGGTTTCCTGAGAGGAAAATGGCACCTGTATTCAGGATACAATTATTACATTTATCATTATCTGTCTGGTGGCTGCACGCAGGTAACAACTTTCTGCATTGTACTGAGACTGCTATGCAGTGATAACAAATGTTTCTCACTCAATGGCAACTACCACGTAAGGACACAGAGAGTGCTTTGCAGATGTGAGCTGGGAAGTGGAGCGGTGCACAGGGAAGGGAGAGGCCTTCTGCAGTGGGAGGGGGTGTCCAAGACACTGGGCACTGAGCCCAGCTGTGACCTGGGGGGCATTTGGGGAAGGGATGGGGTGAGGAATTGTGTATGGATGGAGGTGCAGTGGAACTCGGAGGGATGTAGCTCTGCACTCATGCTCAGGCTGATGTTTGGCACCTGGGCATCTTGAGCAATAAAGAATAACGTGTAGGAATAATGGCCAGTAACTCTAGGCAGAGGCCAACATCATACGTTGGTGTCAAGTTAAAATAATAGGCAGCATGGGCTTTCCTTGGGGCTCTAAAGTACTCCCAGTGCTTGTCAAAGCCGGTCTCCCAGACCCGATTTACGAAGCATGCCTTTCCAAATGTTACCCTGGGGATGCTATGGAACTGGTGGGAGCACAGGAATGCTTGGTGTGGGGGCAGAGCAGATCCCATCCCATCTCTGCAATGCAACCTCTGGTTGTGGGGGTCCATGGGGCTGTGCTGGCCGACTCCCCCCATGCTGATGCAGCCCAGAGGCTCACAGCATTCATGGGCGGGGGGCTGTTTCTATCGTAACAAGTGTTTGTATAGAATTTCCTCTCTGTTTATTTCCATTTAGGAAGGAATAATAAGGATGGGGAAACTTTGCAAGAGGAAACCCAGGCAGGGTTCGAAGTCAGGCTGCCCCCTGTAGTGCCTTCATCTTTCCCAAGTGTTGGCATGCCTTTCCTCGGCACAACTGCACGCTTTGCAAAGCAGTGATGAATGCAGCAGCTAACCTGGGATGCACACCTGACTTTCACCTCCTGAGCTTTCTCATGTGACTGAAGTGGGACCTGGATCCATGCATAGGGCTGAGATTTACTCCTTGCAGACCTGGCTTGCTTTCCAACTGATGGGATTATCATGACTTTTTTTTTTTTTTTAGATAGGAATGTCAAAAAGCTGAGTCAGCCATACTGCAGCTATTCAGATCCCCAACCTTCTTCCTCCTTAAGGATTGCTTACCCGGGCTCTGTGCAGTCAGATGAAGATGAGTTGTTTGTTCTGGCAGAGGCACAGGCAGTCTGTTTTCCCCTACATGTATACAACTAATTTCAAGTCACTACTGTTCTAGCTAGTGATAAAAGAGCTATCTTAAGCTTTTCACAGAACACAGTGACACTGTTAAATCAGCACAGCATTTTGATTAGGAGAAAGATGAGAGTTATATGGCTTAATGATAAAAAGGGGAGAAATCCCTTCTGTAGCTTAAACTTCAATTTCAAAGCAAATAGGAAGCCTGGTCTTTCTGTAAGTTACCAGTTTTCACCTTACTGCTGTTCCAAGGCTCTTCAGTACTGGCAATAAACTGCACTCTTGGAATAAGGAAGAAAAATTGCTTTTATGCCTTGTTGCTCACAGGGTCAGACCTCTTGTCACAGCCGCATAACAGGAGGCTGTGGGGTCACAGCTGCCAGGCATGGGGACGTGGAGGATGTGCAGGCTCTAGTTCCTCCACCTGCAGGAGCTCTGATGCTCACCCTTGGGTCTGTGTCCCCTGTCTTGCAGCCTTGCCCTTGAAAGCAGCACTTGTGTCTTGACTGCTTTGTCCTTGGGACTGGTGGGGGCCTCCCAGGCTCTGCTGTGCCTTGCACATCCTCATCTCATCCTTCCCAAAGGCAGCAGTCCTTATGCTGCCAGGAAGGTGGGGGCCTCTCAGCCTTCTCCATGCTTCTCGGCATGGTGACAGAAGCCAGCCCAGGGCTCTCTTCTGAAGTTTTCCATTCTGGTTGTTAAGGGATCTTTTCATCAGCTGTGACCATGCCTCCTTCACCAGGGTACTCTCAGCAGCTGCTGTCAAGGCTGATCCTGAACTTAAACGCCTTCTAATGCCTAAAGCTTCCTGGTAACTTCCAGACTAAATTTATGTATAATGAATTTATGCCCATTTGTTCGAAGGCCAAGATGGTCTTTCAACCAGAATAGGTTTGCTCCCTTCTGAGGCTTAAATCTTTACTGTGTTTGTCAAGAGCGGTCTCTGAACAATAGAGGATAAATATATTTACTAGCTGACACCTTAGTGAAAGTGGCTGCAGCGCTTTGGAATTCATCACTTGCAGATGCTCTGACCCTGCATGGTGTTCCTGGGATTGCTTTACAATGCCAAATGGCCTTAGGCTGCACTCTACATGGTGGCATCCTGGCACAGCACTTCTCTGAAGATACTGCGATGCAGCCAACAGAATGCAGAAGCGATGCAGATGTGGGCAGATCAGGCTCCTCGTGCTAACAGATGCCCTTTCATTCCAACTACTTCGTATGCTAACTGTACTCGGCACTGGTGAGGCCACAGCTCGACCATTGTGTTCAGTTTTGGGCCCCTCAGCGCAAGAAAGACATTGAGGCACTGGAGTGTGTCCAGAGAGAGGCAATAAAGCTGTGAGGGGTCTGGAGCACAAGTCTGATATGGGGAGACTGAGGGAACTGGGATGGTTTGGTCTGGAGAAGGGGAGGCTCAGGAGGGACTTCATTGCTTCCTACAGCTCCCTGAGTGGAGGTTGTGGTGGGGAGTCCATCTCTGCTCCCAGGTAACAGTGATAGGATGAGAGGTGATGGCCTCAAGTTGTGGCAGGGGAGGTTCAGGTTGGTTATTAGGAAAAAAATATTCTGAGAGTGGTGGTGCACTGGCACAGGCTGCCCAGGGAGTGGTGGGGTCACCAACCCTGGGGGTGTTCAAGGACTGTAGGGATGTGGCCCTGAAGGACATGTTCAGTGGCCATGGTAGGATGGGTTGGGCTTGGTGATCTTAGAGGTCTTTTCCAACCTTAATGATTCTATGAACTATGAACTGTGGGCTGATGAGCAGTAGTGAAAATTGCATGCAAAGGAATTTGGGGCTTAAATTACAGCTGACCCTGGTCTAGCTTATGGCTTTCTTGGAACCAAAGAATTTGGTTGGGTACATCCTCAGAGATGAACTCCCATGGAATCTCAGGTAGGCAGAGGTAAACGCCTCTATCTGTGCTCTTGTGCCCAGCAGTGCTATTCACAACCAACCTGTTTATGTACCCATATGGTGTTCTGGGGGTATTTAACGGAGTATATAATCACTTAAAAACATATGGGGGACTGGAAGGTGAGGAATACTCAGAGAGCAAGCTGAAATAAATGGCAGGTTATGCCAACAAAAACCAAGTCTGTATTTCCAGATATTGCTGAACGTCTGTGAGCTGCAGTGGGCAGAATACGTGCTGCACCATTAACGGTTCAGCTGAGACCAGTGACTCCAGTGAGGTGACAGGAGTGGTGCTAAGCTTAGTTTAACACAATCTGCAGAAGCAGCTCTGCACAGTTGCTATAACACCGTGTTAAACTAGGCTAAACTCTGAATGCTGCCATAGTCGCTGCTTTTGGAACTGCTCTGGATTCAATCTGTCAGAACGTTCCTCTCCTTTACAGAATACATAATCTCATTTAAAATCATCTCGTTTCCTGAAAGCTTCTCAATGTGGGGAAAAAAGGCTGACACAGTTCCCTCTTGCCTGCTGATGTAGTAAACCTCCTGATTGCTTATCTGCAGTAACACTGACCGCCATTTTTATTTTCTAATATTTATGAGCATCTTCTAGGCTCATACTCTTTTCTTAAATATGGACATTTTTCTGTACTGCTTCTTACAAAAGTTTCTGAAAGTGTACTTTTTAAAGAAGTGTGTGGGTTCCTTGTTTTTTGTTAAATCTTCAACCTGACTTCTGGCGAAAGATAAAAACTAAACCCAACTAAACCCAGTATTCTAGGTTTATCTGAATTAACGCTCTCAAACGAATTAGCAAAACCTGTTTCCTCATCTTGGAGAACTGTTTCTCCCCATCCTGACAGCCTTTGGCACAGCTGCCCAGGGAATGGCGGAGTCACCGTCCCTGGAGGTGTTCAGAGCCGTGGGTATGTGGCAGTGAGGGACGTGGGCAGTGGGCACTGGGGAAGGGGGTTGGGCTGGGGGATCTCAAAGGTCTTTACCAGCCTTAGTGATTCTATGGTTCTATGTGAAAATAAGTGGAGATTATTGCGATGCTATCTCAGTGCATATCTGGAAGAAAGAAAGTGCTTATCCCTATTTTGTCCCTATTTTTTTTTTCTTTTTGCTGGAGTTCAGCACAGACAAATTGGTGTTTGTCTTCCCAAGCCCTTTCTGCAACTGTACTTCAGAAAAGTTTTCTTCTACCCCTCCCCTAGGCTATTTTCTTGCTATTCTGATAGCTTCGGAGTTCTACCACTAGCATCCATCTTAAATGATCAGCAAAGTGACCCTCTTAGTCTCTTGCCTAATTCACACTGAGTGTGCTACCATTAGTTAGCTAATGATTTGTGAAATACTTTGTGATATACCGTGTGGTCTTCAGCTGAACAGTCCTCTGTAAGTGATGTTAGCGGTAATGATGATACATGGCTAACCCCCCACAGCATTCCCCCATGCATTTCTTTCTGTGTTCAGTGGATTAAAAACTCCAGTTGCATGTTGAAACTTTTAGCTCTTGGCAGTGCAATGCAAGCAGAGCTTCCTCTCGCAGATCTTCCTCTGCCAGCAGTTTCTGTTCACACCAGCAGTCTCATCAGATGCACCCAGGCGAAATTTTTCAGCATCCCACAGTGTACACTGAGATCTTGAGTGTTTTTTTCTTTTTTTCCTATTTCCCCCTCTCCACCAACCTTCTCAGCACCCACTTGAGAGAATGCAGAAAGCCAAAGATGCATGCGTGCATGCAGGTTTGACCCCAGGGTCCTGACCGTGGCCCTCTTCCTAAGCCTGATAGTAAGTGCTCCTATGTGCATTGGCCTCACTGTGACCAGTTATTTGGGGATTATTTGTGTTACTCTGACTGGGAGGATTGGAGATCTGCTGCATGTGGGATCATATACACAAATCTCCCACTGATTTTGGAAGACCCTGGGTATAGCATGATATCCTTGCTACTGAGAGCTGGATTGAGAGAGGTGAAGAGAAGCCATTGGACAAATCCATGAGCGCAAGTACCTTGCAGCTTCGGAGTATCTCTCCAACCACCTGAAGACAGCAGCTTGACACAGGTGGTTCCGGAAATAGGCTGGGTTCAGAATAATGCTCCTTTAAAAGAAGAGAAATGGGAAAGTTGAGATTTCACATTCTTACATCATTACAAACTGATAATAATCAAACTGAGATGGGGATGAATCCTGTGTACTCTTCTGCACGCCTCAGCAGTCACACTTGATACCTCCAATGTAATGTGAACTGTACCTCCTGATATCTGTGACAAGACTTACTACAATTGTTACTGTGGTTATACCATAAATGCAGTTTCATTAGGGTTGTTTGCATTATTGTGGAAACACCTTTTAAGATGCTCCTATGGTGATGTGCTATATTGCCTTTAGTTTGAACATAAGAATCTGTAATGGAGCATTGTGATTGTTTACCCCCAGCTCCAGAAATGGGTACAAGTTGTGTGACTGTCTGCTTAGAACACTGTGCTTCTAGAATGTATTTGAATGTCAACTTGGAAGATTATAAAAGCTACTTTCTGTGGCAATGGTAGGTTCTATGTGGGGGGACCTTGGCATGTTTCTTATACCCTTAACTTCAGCAGATACAGTTCCAGGTGTAACAAATTATAGTCAATATAAAGGGATGGAAGGTTAAAGACAGGACAGCTGGTTAGATGGGCAGGCAGGGTATCCTTCTGCTGTATTCAGGGGAAGGGCAACCATGGCAGCTCTGCCTACATCTAATTAGTTCCTCTTGTGAGATCTCCAACATATTTGGCTGGCTTCTCTGGTCAGCACTTCTCCTGGTGTTTAGATAAAAGGTGCATAAAGCATGATCTAGGATGGGACATCTCATGTTTGTCATTACTTACGTGTTTTATAAAGTATTGTGGGGAAATATTGGTGGCAGATGGATGGTTGGACTGGATGATCTTGGAGGACTATTCCAACCCTGGTTATTGTATGATTCTATTTAGCTACTGGCTTCCCACATCAACCAAGGGATTAATGCTTTGCGCTGTTACCAAGAAAACTCGTCACCTGTCTTTGTTTCCTCATTGAAAGTTGTGGATATCGTTACACAAAACATCTCTGTGCACGCTGCTCTTATCAGTTGTTGATTTGGTTTCCATGCTTTCACCAGGTGCTACCTGCATTTTGTGTGCAGCAGGAGGAAGTGCAGAGCTTAGTGATGGGACCTTACTTTTAATGCGTTAAAATCCAGCGTAGAAAGCAGCACTGGATGGTAACTCACTTAATGGGGTGAACAGATCACTCCTCTCAGTACCAAAATGATGGTACCAACAGCAAATGCTGCAGTTCTCAGCCAAACATGGTTCAGATCTGCAGCTCAGACAATGTAATGGTCACCAAAACTCGACCAAAAAGAAATCATCAGAAGATCAAACACTATCAGCCTTTAACAATTTGACCAAAGCTGTAATCCCTTACTTAGATGACAACTGGTACTTCTGCAAGCTATTTTAAAGGAGATTATTGCTGCTGTAAACTGTAGTCAACAGTTGATAATAGTCATATTGATTTTTTTTCTTTTTTTTTTCCCCTCCAAGTTATTGGTTCCACCACAGCCAAGCAATAGCACTATGAGGGGAAAAATTAAAAAATCAATAATTCCCTGGTAGTTAGCAACACATTTTTCCTGTAAGCCTTTGAGCAGAACGTACTGTGATAAGCTTATAATAAATACAGAATTGTAGTAGATTTTCTAAGAATTAGGCATCAGATCTCTGTTTTCCATCTTGATTTCTTACTGGTCTTAGAAAGATCAACTACTTCTCTTGATCTATAAATTCTAAACTAGGAAATATTATGTGGTGCTCTAATAGCTTGGGCAAACACAAGAAAGCTACCTTTGACTTCATAGCAGTCTGCTGGGCTCTGTGTAGCCTATACGCTGAAGTAATTTCTGCTGCATTACATTTCTACCCCGAAGTAGCTCTTTGCTGTATCGATGCAGCTCCAGTTTAGCGGCCTCTATGCAGAACAGTGCTAATTAATGCCGTGTACGTACAGCAACCATGCAGAGCTTTTCCCTAGTGTTTTAAATCTGATTCAGATGATTTCAGGTGCTTTCGGTGTAAAGGAAAAAGCTGGGTGGAAAGTGAGAAGCAAAGAAATTATGCAAACAAAGGTTAAGAGGAAAGCCCTAATTCCAGGAAGTTGTGCTCCAAATGGAAGCAGATGGGAACCCATCTGGGCAGGCAGCATTGTGCCAGGCTGTGCATGCTGAGAACACGTCCGTGCTCCAGGACCCACCTCCAGCCACGGGCAGTCTGATACTAGGCTGGTTAATCCAGTAATTAATTAGGAGGGATGTGCTTCGACAGGGAGCTTGGAAGAAGAATTAGGAAGGGAAAGAGGCAGTGGACACGCCAGCTGCAGCACGCACAGGGCGATCTCTGTGTGGTGTTTCGTGCCATGGGCACGAGCACTGGCCCTTTGGTCTTTGCGTACCTCTCGGGGATCCTCAGGTGGAAAAAGTTTCCACATATGTCTGAATATGGATAGCTCCTATCCTGCACAGAGAGAACTTCTCATCGACAAAACTGCAAATGAAGGATCAACGTTTGAAGATTAAAACTTGTGTTCTTGCTGGGTTTGGCCCCCATCTGTCAAATGGCTAGGTTAAAGTAAACTTGAAATAGATTTTCATTTATTTTTCATCTTCGTTGTAATCCAAAGTCTGCCTGTTAAAAGCCTTTCGTAAATCATTTGGTCAGTTTTTCTCAACAGAACACTCCTTAAGTAACACTGTATATCAGCCTCTTTTTTGACATTTTCATTTTTTCATCTTGACACCTTCTCTTAAAAATAATACAGTGTTTGTCCCATTATCTTCCTTCCCACTATAAGGAGTGGGGGAGAAGCAGGCATCAACTGTCTCCATCATAGCTATCAGAGCATGTGAAGCAAAGATGCACACACTGCTCAGTGGTTTTATCTCTTCAGATGTTTCCTTCCATCTTACTGCCCAGCATTAAGAAATCAGGTGTGGTAAGAAACTCAGATTGCTACATAAAAACTGGCTGCTAGAAAGCGCATCGCCTTCTCTCCAAGGAATGCATCCTCCAAAGTCCTTCTGAATGCAACGGGGCTTTAACTCTAATCTGGCTGACATGTAGCAGAGGCACTTTTTCAATCCCTCACATCATTTATATTTGGCCTTTATAGGCCAAGAAAAAGTCAATGAGATGATTCTATAGATGAAACAAGTGGAAAAAATACACTTCACTACTGAAGCAGGTAACTCATTTTTCTTGCTACTACTGCAAGTAAGAGCTGGCTTGTTAGTAGAGGTGCATGACATAATTTGTTAAATTGGAGTGACAGGCTTTTTCTTTATCATAGTTGTCCATGTCTTCCTTCAACACAATGTGGTCTTCTGTAACAATACACGGAATAGTCAGTTACAGTTGACTATTAGAGAGCAATTAGGTGATTTACCAGAAGTAAGAACTCGGTGCAAATGCAATACATGTTTCTGTTGGCATGGCAGTGCGCTGTGCTGTGTGTCCATACATCACTCACTGGCACAGTGACTGTGCAAAGGGAGGTGCTGAGGGGTTCACCACAGCATCAAATCAATGCCACACGAGTCATGTGCCAGCCAGCATTTGGCAGTACCAGGTATTCAGCTGCTGTAGACTAACACATTGCTTTTGTCTTCAATGGATGCTGCCTCTCAGTGGCGCTGGTGATCCAGCCCCAGTATGCTTACAGATGAACCTGACAATTCTTGGCTGCTGTATAATTAGATCGAAGCTCAGCTTTTTTCTTCCATTTCATATACAACGCAGGTGGCTTATTAGCTGCGGTGTAGTACTGTTCTTACATTTGTTTGTGTCTGCCATGCATGTTCTGTTATCCCAAGGGCTGCATCACAGCTTGGTTAAGAGTTCAGCTCTACTCCAGGCAGTCCTGATCTTACAGTAACCAGGAATCAACCTCATCCTATTTTCCTGCAGTTTGCATGTGCAGCTATTTTGGGATTTGGGAAATTGGTCCTTGGGTCATCTTTCTTTCCAGCACCACCAATGCCAGTTTGTGGCTGGTACTCTGCTTGGGGACCTCTTGTTCCCAAGGGACGGAGCATCCTACCCTCTCTGCCCCAGCTGCTCTCTGTTTAAAGGAGTGACACGTAAAATCAGATAGCTTCTGTTACATAGAGGAAAAAAGCTGGAGGACAAAGAGCCAGAACCATTCAGTAGAGGTAGCTAAAGGAGAGGCTGTGCCAAAGTCTGTGGTTAGTGAGGCAAACCTAGCAGAGAACAGAATGTGTGAATCTCACAATTTATTAGGAATCCCTTCTAATACAGCCGTTACCAAAGAACAAAACCAATATCTACAGAGACAGGAAAGCTTCTACTAGATGTATGTGGTTCAAGGAACAGGACCTCCGGTACAGTGAAAAAGATGTGCAGTTATGGCATCCACAGACAAGGACTTTCTGTGCACAGAAGAAAACTTCTTGTGAAGTTTCCATATCTAAACAGACAGAAAGGGAGGAAATGAGGGATCCCTATAAAGCTTTCAGACGCACAGCACCTTTTCACTGCCAGTGAAGTGAAATATAACTGCCACGCTAAAAGGTTCTGCAGCAGCAATTTGCTTTGAATTGCAAGCATAAGACAAATGTGCTATAGAGGTTTTGATTCCTCAGCTGTGAAGGTGGTACAAAGGAGAATGTTTTCCTGTCCAGAACAAAAAGATATTTAAGAAAATTGTGTTTCAAAGCTCCTAAGACTTCTTAACACAAATGGAGATGCTCTGCCTTCCCTGAGTTGTTGGCAACATGTTATGTAAACTCACTTCCCAGCCACACTAATGTCATTTTCTTATCTTGACCACCAGCTCTTCTGATCACTGCTATCATGCATCTCAGCTTTTATGAAATAGCTCAGAGCTGCTGGACTCTTCCTCCAAAAAGGAACAGCATTTCTTGCAGGGCAAGATTTTTTTCCCCAAATATTCTTTTTCTAAGTAAAATCCCACCACATGTTGTGCAGATAAATGTTATCGCCATGTAGTGCTGTTGAAGTCAGGAACATATCCTTTCCCTCAGTGGTGAAAGACTCTGCCCATAAAACAGGAACTATGTCACCGACCTAGAAATAAGATAGGATTAGGAGCTGAGAATTGGAGAATTCCAAGAAATTAATTAAAAAAATAATAATAAAAAGATGAGCTACCTAGAAATATTTGAAATGCAGTATGAGAAGGAACTGTAAACCAGAACTACTCTCAAAAAAATATTATCCAGAGCATCTCAATGGAATAGCTTTGTATTAATAACATCTCATCTATTATGTATATCGCAATAAGCCTGACACAATTGCTGAAGTAATTAGGTGCTGCTAATTCTTCTCTTTCTCTTCTCCTTTCTGAGGAGGTAAAGTGATTAGGAGAGTAGTTTAGGACAAAGTATACAGCACATTACCAACTTGCCACAGATTAGCAGCACCAGCCATTATGCTTGTCCTTTTCCTACTTTTACCTAAAAATTTGTGCCTAAGTTCTTCTTCTATTATTTCTCCTTTTTAATGCCCAGCGACTACAATGTTATTTGATTATTTAGTATTTCATTAGGCTTGCACTGTTCTACTTGCTTTAACACAGTCCTTTTTTAAAGGTGCAAAATACGGAACATGAGGGAATGGCATAACTGAATATTGTTTCTTGTTTTTTTTAATCAACAAGCTGAGAATTAACCTCGATGAAAAGGACCTGATTTAACCTGCCTATAATTCCAGTACCAAGTTCTGAGGTGCCTTTCATTTTTTTTTTCTGTCAGATATTGCGTAAACCTTGATCCAAAATAATTATTTTAAACCTTCTAAAAGGGTTTGCAAAAATCTTTGAGGGAAAAAAGTAGAGGACTGAGAACTGAATCTGTACGGCTTCAGCTGCTCTAGGTTTATTTTCCCCCACTGTGCCTCCCGAAGAGATTCCCTCTGTTAAGTCATCACTAAAGCAATCGTGAGCTACTTAACAGAGGTGCTATTTTCTACTTCATGCGTCTCCCTATGAATTGTGCAAGAGGCATTAGAGAGCCCTGCCTTCCATGCAGCATATAAAAAGGCAGAGCAGGAAAATCTTCACAGATTTATTGCATTCCCTGTGCGCTGCCTTTCTGGAAGGGAGGGAGAGGGCTGGCACTGGGTCAGACCTGTGGAGCAGCCTGAAAGGACACAGGAAAATCTTTGCTAACCCCAAAGGTTTTTGAACAGCTCCATGCAGCAGCCCTTACAGTAATGAACTCATTTTCCAGCATTACTTAGAGATAGTATTAGTGAAACATGGTGCAGTGTCTGATTGCTCTTCCTCCCCCTGGCTCTTACATGGTGTCCTGATGGAATTTTTGGGGAGGCAGGCAGGGAGCAAAGCTTTCCTTCCTATGGTAAAGAAACTGGATCAAGCCATGTGAATGCTGTTCCTCCAATCTTGTGTGCCATGAGGGCCATGACAGCTGAGTCATGTGGCGTCAGTGGAAATTAATTTCATCTCACTTGGAGGAAAAAAGCAAAATTAAAATAAAAACTTAAGAGGACGTGGAGTCTCATGGGTAAAGTCATGTATGTTGTACTTTGGAAGATCTTCCATCTTCAGTTGTCACAGAGTTCAGCATCATGCTCTCCAATTTTGTTCAAAATTGAATCTTAACAGTTGCTGAGTTCCGTATGTGATGTACCACGGGTTGTTTTTCAGCGTGTGGCTGCAGCTTTATGGATTTCTCTGTGGGCCTTGGCCTTCTGAAGAGCAGATGTAATTGAGGGACTGCACTGCTCAAATACTGTGCTCTGCTTCAAGATGACTCTAATTTGGGTCAAAAATCCATCCACTGATATTACACTGCGCAGCGTAAAGCTGAAGTAGTAATCTAAGGTTTCTTAGTCAGTTCTCGCCTTCTCAGACCTTTGCTGTTTTGCCATCTGCTATAATTGAAAATTGCCTTCTGCAACCAAAAGGAAAATCTAATTTCCCAGTGAGCCATATGGGGTTATTAAGATCATTAAACCCTGGTATGCCATAACGTCTGAGCCAAAAGGACCACAGGGCATGTAAATATTGTGTGATTCATTTTATAGCTTCAGGCTGCAAGTTAGGAATTATTTTGATGGCTATCTTATGATGAAATGTGGTGGTCAAGTAGGTTACTGCAGATGCTGTTTGGTGAGGTTGACCCACGGCACGTTTCCTCAGAGCTGTGACAGATAAGGGGTGGGCTTTTTAATGGTATTTCATCACAAAGGACAAACATTTTATATCAGTCTGAGAAGCAACCGAAACCCCATCAGGATCCTCATTTATGCCAGTGATGCTAAAGACAGCCTCAAATTTTGATGTTAAGAATCCTAAGGACACAATTTCCAGTTTGCAGGCAATCCCAGACTTAGCTTCTCATGCAGGATAATTCTGTCATCTATGTGGTGATAGAAAGTGTACTCCCTTTCCTTTTTTAATTTCATTTTATTTTTTGTAAGGCTGGGATAGCTGCCCCTTTGCAGATGCTTATTCTTGAACATTTTTAAAACTGAGCTGCTGGAATTTTCCTCTAGTTGTGGTATTTTGCAAGATTTTTGCCAAGCAAAAAGCACTTATATATATTTGATACAGATACGTATGAGAATATTAAAGCTGATTTTTGGTTAATAAGGTTCCAGAAATAAATGCAGGAGCTGTGAAATTTACATGAAATTAAAGAAAGAATAGTTCAGTAAATGCAAATAAATGCAGAAATGAATACTTTAATTTGGATTCATGATTAATACCAAAGGATTACCAGCAAACCATTACAAGGTGGTGATGACATAAAAACTCAATGGGAATAAAAATTCTATATGCGCTCTTTAACTGATGGCAATGAGCTATTTTTAGTAGGAGACCTCAAAGTAATGTATTTGTTCTTTTTGAAAAAATATAGCTATTGATTATCTTTCAGGTTCTGCCTTTATGTTAATGATATCTCAGAATATTTTTTACTGGCGTATTATGTGTATCAGTTCCTGCAGTTTACAACGTAACAAATACTGTCAGTAGATTTGTTCCCATTCTGCAAGTTATTAAATGAATTATACTGAAAATAGGCATTACTGATTGCCACTTTTCTTTGAGCTATGCTGCTAAAGAAGTTAAGAACAGACTGTTATAATTATATATAAGACAGAAGAGTGAAGAATTTCTCCCTCCTTCCGTTTTTTTCAGCAATTCCCATCTGACTGCATTCATTTTTTCTGTAGATCGTGGTTTCTGTAGGTCATGGTTTTTGTTTTAAGACAATTGAAACCAAAGCATGTCTGAATAGGAGTTGGTCTCCGTAGCATTACAAGCACTACTCCTTATTTTAGCGTTCTTGGAATTCAGTTAGAAAAAGAGAGAGATATCGTTACATTTTTTCCAAAGGTTAGAGTCCAGGGAAACTACATTATTCTCCACAAGCGTGATCTTTGAGAAGTCATGAAAAAATGTGGTTGCTTTGTAGTTTGCGTGAGGAGTGTGTTGTTTTAGGGGGTGTATCTGCCTTCCTCGCTTCCTATGCTTTGGTTACGGAGTACTCCAACTGGAAGTGGTACAGTCCGTCTGCCTGAGGTGTGCCCTGGAGTGCAGCCACTCATAGAATCACAGAATGGTTGGGTTGGAGGGGACCTTAAAGATCAGCTAGCCCCAACCCCCCTGCCATGGGGCAGGTTGCCGACCTCTAGGTCAGGCTGCCCAAGAGCATGGGCATTCAAGAGACAGAATCATAGGATCCTTGGGGTTGGAAAGGACCTTTAAAGGTCATCTAGTCAACTCCCCTGCAATGAACATCTACAGCTTGATCAGGTGCTCAGAGCCTGATCCAGTCTGGCCTTGAATGTCTCCAGGGATGGAGCATCCATCACATCTCAGGGCAATCTGTTCCAGTGCCTTACCACCCTATCAATCCAGAATGCTCCTTGGATCTAGTCTGAAGGATGCACCCCCTAATAATGTGTGGGCCCTAGGTAGGCTTTGTAGACAAAGTGCTTGGGGAAAGGATTAAAAAGAAGTGGAGTTGAGAGATGAAGATCTCGTCATTATGTCAGGATTCTCAGCCTTCCCATGGCTTCATTTGCTTGTACAAACCTAATGAACCTGCTGCCATGACAGCATCACATTGCTATTCCAGCACATTGTTCTTCGCTGCTGTCTCCTGTGAATTAGGCATAAGCATGTGCCTCCTCTTTTGGTGTAACTACTCTTTTGTAGTTACGTTCAGTTGAGATGACTGTGTGAAAAACTCACCCTGCACTAATTGCAGTGTCCATCGTAATACATCTTGTACAATGGAAAAAATGAACAGAGACCTCAGTAATGAAGTGATGCTGGCAGGACAGGCATGTGCTTAACGGAAACTACTGTTATGCCTGAATGCTAATTAAAGGCAGCACAAACCCAGCAAAATCCTAACTCATTTGAAATAAATGGGAATTTCAATACCACTGTGTGCAAGCTTTGTTTCTGGCTTCTTTATGCATTGGTGTGGTGCTGGCCTTTGATGTGGATCACAACTGAGCTCATGAAGGAATTATCTAATAAAAATATCTTGAAGCTATCCCTGACCTAATCTGGCTTGAAAAAGTTCAAAAGCTCATAATATCATTACGGCCACATAAGGCTGAGTGTGTTTATATTTGTCCAGTTTCAATCTTAGGATGCCCTGAGCTGTCTGTGTGACTCATCTACGTACCCCTACCTACTGCATTATCAAAGCAGCAAATGCATACAGTGCTGTTGCAGCCTTATGTCTGAAATTCTGAGAGCTAATCTGTCCTAAACATCAGTGTGGTATGTAAGTGGTGGTTTATTGATTCTTCTTTTCTCATCACTAGACTGATTCTTCTTACACAAGATGCATTCATAGTATTTGTTCAGGTTTTTGTTTCCAGTCTTCGCAGCCTATCTGATCAATATTTATATTTTACCTGTGTGAATGATTCAGAGCAAGATCAGGCTTCCTCAGTTTTAAGTAGCAGGTCACAAGCTTCTTCTCAATAAAACTGGCAATACTGGAAATGTCTTCTGGAGATGGTTTTTAGGACTTGTCTATAGCA
Organism: Pavo muticus; assembly: GCA_016647715.1. Taxonomy (NCBI): domain Eukaryota; kingdom Metazoa; phylum Chordata; class Aves; order Galliformes; family Phasianidae; genus Pavo; species Pavo muticus. The sequence goes on along the minus strand of JACDJE010000089.1, from coordinate 632,956 downwards.
GTTCCTTTACTGCAAAGCTTTACAAGAAACAAAAACATTGTTTACTGATGTTGTAATACGTCTTTGGTTAGATAGCAGTATATTTTGTAACTGATAAATGGAGAAAACTGTCTTCTAAGTAAAATATATCCTGACCTTAAATACAGTTAACACCACAGCGATCTGTACGAATATATGGGAGCATAAAATAAAATGTAATGTCATCTTCTCGAGAGGGATAGCCAAGAGAGCAGATAATAAGCTAAAAGCTAAAAAGAGCTGTTAGACATGATATTTTTCCCCCATTTTCAAAATCTTAGGTCTTCGTCTCCAGGCTCCCGAAATCTGTGCCTGTCTTGAGACCGAGGCTGAAGGAGGAGTCTCAGAGAGCCATTTACTTATCTCAGCACCGCCAGCGGTGAGTGCTGCCTTAGTCCTGCAGGAGGGAAAGTAGACAGCTATAGAGGGTAGAAAGAATGAGATCAACTGTCTCTCCCATCTTCTCAAGCCACATAGAATTTAGCAGAGAGAAATGTCCTATGTTTTAAAAAAGAATACACTTATCTTCAAAGATAAATCACCTGCTGTCATCACAGGAAATCATTTAATCAGAAATTCACTCTGTTTCATGATGTGCATCATTAGAAATAGATAACTCCTTAGAGTTTGGGAGAGTCCTTAGCACCAGCGGAGCTACAAGCACTGGACAGGACCACCTTTTGTCCTCAGATCCTTGTGTGTTATTACTCTGCAGGAAACCTGATTGTTGTAATGCCCGAGAGTAGTAAAAAATTAGCTTTTAGTTATTAACAAAATTCAACTGTCAGCAATTAGATACAACTGTAAACAAATAGATTAAGTCTAAGAGCCTTGTCTTTAAGGACAATAACTATACAGTTCTACTAATGAAAATGCAATTGAATGTCCTTTGCTTGGATAAACATCTCTAACAGGATTGTTCAGTGTGCAATGATTTCATCTGTCTAAATGACTTTGCTGCAAATCAACTTTAAAAGTAGATTTCTAATGAAGAATAACAAATTTATATTTAGCTGGGTGGTGTGCTTAATGTCTCAGATCGCACTCAGACCAGAGCCAAGCACTTTGACAACATTGGGATGCAAGTGCAGACTACTGATGCTGAGTGCAGCCTCTGCTTTAAATGGGCTATAACCAAAGGATTCTCACTTGAGCCTATTTCTGCTGGTCACCAAAGCTTTAGAATTGAAGGAGGACGTGGTTTGTTTGTCTAGCTCCTTTTTACTAGTAAGTCTTGTTGTACTGATTAGTTTCTTGTGCCTACTTAGTTTACATCCAGTGGCTGATCTTACAGAAGTACAAACTCAGCTGTTGAGATCTCTCTAGAAGATTAAATCTGTTAGGAAAATAGCTCTTCTACATATGTATCCTTCCTCCTACGTGTGATCCTTGGGAGTAGGCAGGATCGCAGACCCACATCCACTCTTATCTCTTACAAAGCTAACTCCATCTTTAAGATTTTGTGCCTTGGTTAGAGATCAGCTAAATTCCTTGTGGCCATGGGTCATACAAAAATTGTCCCCCTCGTTTAGGTGTGATAAATATCTTCTTTTTTCACATCCCTTCTCTGCCAAGCAAGTTACACAGTGTATGTAATGATGCTCATACATTTAAGTTTTTCTATCATCTTGTTATCAGTAGAAGTTATAAATCATAGAATTCATCACTTTTAACTTAGCTCATGGTACCACATATATCTGCTTAAGTGTCTCTATGGGAAAGACGTGCTATATGTACCTAAAAACCAGAGAATTATGTTCACATCAGTGAACATAAAAGTATCATCAAGTTTTTCTGTAATAACACTTTTCAGCCGAATTGGCCAAGCTGTGACCTCTGTTAAATTTACAGGAATTAGAGCTTTGAGGCTACTCCCTTGACTTTCAAGTTCCTGAATGATTGTGAGAAGAAAAGAATCATTTAGTGATCTCTTCAGTATGAAGTGCCACAATTCAGAGTTTCCTTGATGCTTACTGCTGATACTGAGGAGTTATGTCTAGACCTGTGCAACCCCTCTGTTATCTTTGACAAAAGGAAAAACACAACTCTCTGTAAACCACATCTAAACAGATAAGGGTTTAGCAAACATGTTTAAGTACAGTGCAGTTGGCTTCCAACAGTTCTTCTTAGAGGGATCTTGGAGTAACACAATGACTCAATATTCAGTCACACAAAATCAGAGCAATATTCCAAGGGTTTTTGCTTCAGTTTGTTGACCATTTGGTTGGGTATGCTTTAGGTTAGGAATTCTCTTACTATTTTTGTGCAACATTTCTACTGTGGATCAGTGGATTTGAAGTGGATCCCTCCACACTAGTTCCATGCAAACACCAACAGCACACACCAAAAGCAAGATTTGGCCTAATTTTACATTTAGCAGAAGGGTTATGGATATTCAAGATAGCCCTGGTATAAGGGGTTAGTGAGATGTGCAATCAGTTAAGAGGCAGCACTGGCAGAAGCGTCTGGTTCTGGCAGCAATATAGACACCAGTGCAAAAGGTTTTTTGGGTAAAGCATCTAAATGTAGCAAAACAAGCACAAGTTCTGACAGAGATTATAACTTTGCATTTGTTTCTTCCGCCTTTATTGCATTTTTCTGACCTGGAAAGGTCAGAAAGGACATGACTTTGCAGCAGGAGCAAGATTGCTTCCGTGCACTGTCCCATGTGCTGCTGGGTATGAAATCAGGTGGATTGTTTTAAGATTTTCTGGGGATCCAAAGGAGGCTCTGTAGATATGGTTTGTTGTAATTCTGGGAAACCTGTTAGATTGAGAGTAAGGGAAGAAGAAAGGCTGTGCCATGCACAGACATAATGAGAAGGGAGGAGATTCGTTTGCAATTTTCATGTCTCACCCAGCAGCATCAAGTTTTCTTGCAGTTCAATAACTCTACCTTTGAAGATCAAAAGGGCTGTTGGTGTTTTTGGAGTGCTTGATGTAAGTAAAAGGTAAAAGCAGCTCCACCCACTCCTCTGTGTACCTGAATGTCTTGTCAGATGGACATCGAGGTACAAATGTAACTGAAGGGCTTGGAAAGGCACAGATTTTTATTTATTTTTAACCATCAAAGCTTTGTTTTTGCAGAGTAATGTTATTGAATTTATTGATTTTAATTCAAAACTGGGAAATTTGGGTTTACATTTTACCTGAGACTTTGGTGCACTTTTGAATCTGCAGAAATCTTGCCAATGTCTAGAAGGTTACATATGCTATGCAATTAAATAAAACAATTTAAACATGAAGTTTTACAGGCAATCTGGTATTAAAACACTGGAAGGTACCGTTTTATATCCTTGACCATAGGTAGGAAATGTAACAGTATTTCACCCTTTAAACTTAAGACTTCCTGAGAGCACCCCTGTCAGAAAACAGGAATGTTTTTCCAGAAATAATATTTAATTCTGAAAATCCTGCCAAAGGCTATTTCTGTTTCCATAGGGGCCCTTGTTACAAGTGGAGGTCTCAGTGCAGCTTCTGTGCACGTGTAATACTCAGACTTCAGGAGTCTGCCCAGCGATCCCATTTAGAGAGTTCCGATGTGTATATAGGAGATGTTAAGAATGGAAGTGGTACCTGCAATTTTTAAATTAGTGGTGAACTGACACTAATTGCATTACAATTCTACTGATAAGGGAGGTTTCTCTTTCAGTGCGTACGAGCCTGTAACTGTGTTGCTGAAATCATGGTCATATAAATGCTTGTGATAAAGCGCTCGGTCATAGGTTGCAGAACAGCTCTGTGACACTGTGAACTTAGCATAGATCTTGCTGTGGTAGTAAGGCTTTAATTTTGGCAGTGGCAAGCAAGGAAATTTTATATGTAAGGACCTCCCAGGTGTTAGCTAATGAGAATGAGAGGAGGAGTTCCCCCTTGGACCCACCGTGGCTTTGGTAAAAGATGGGAAATTCTGGTCTGGAAGCTGGCATCAAGTTAGTGTGGGTTGCACTTGGAAAAGTAGAATTAGAGCTCCGGTGATGATGTATTGGTGTTACTGCCTTGCTGCTGCTGCCTTCGCTGGGAAGAAGGGGAAAGGCTCAACTGGACATAATGGATGAAGGCAGCAGTCTGCTAATTGCTGCTATATGCTTGGTGGCTACTGAAGTCAGGAATACAGCTTGCCTTTAGAAATTATATACCCAGTAGGCATCTCTCTATGTGTGTGAATGTAGATACAAATATAGATTGTGGTGGTAGCAATTTTAACTCAGCAGCTGCCTGGGAAAATGAATAAATCTGGTCAAGTGAGATTCCGTGGCAACTTTGAGACCGCTCATGCCTTCCTCTGCCAGAACAAAAGGGTTAGGAGCAAGTTGGAATGCAGCAGTGACCTGCTGGCCTTGCTGCAGCTGAGTGCTTGGAATATTTATATATTTTATTTATCCTTTCAGCAGAAGGCTGTTTAATCGCACCTCTCTCTTTTAGAGAGAACTTTTGAGGCTTTCCCTGGAGAGATTTTTTAGAGTGGTTAATCAGAGGGACCAACCTGAAAAGGCAAGAGAGATTCAATTAGCACCTTGTCTCCCAACCAGCCAGCAGCGCTAACCTGACGCCTTGGCTCCAGAGCAATCCACGCGCTCGGCCTGGTACATCAGGCACCTGGCCAGCCCAGCACTGCCTGCCTCCCAGAAAATGTCTGCTGAAGGAATGCTGCTTCTGGAAACAACTTCCAGAACCTGACTGCAGGCTGAAAACAAAGCGCTTTTTGTATATTGCTGAGCGTTCCGGTCCCTACCACTATTAAGCCTATCAAAAATAGTGCAGAAAACCAGCACAATGCAGCCAGATAATGATGGTTTTGTTTGAGTGGGGGAAAAAAAATAATCAGCGTGGAGGATAAAAAGAGAGAATTTGCTCTGAATGATATGATTTCATGCAGCATAACTTTCCAGCTTCTGTTTAAAATCACACTGATGCCTTGGTAGGTAATTTCAGTCAGCAGAGCAGGAATCGTATATAAAATCGCTGTCTTTATTGTTAATGAGATTTGTGTAAATAACTTTCTAAGAACATATTGAAAATATATAGTTCACTACTGAATCCGAATGCAAATGTCAGGTAAGAAGAGCTAAATTTGCTGAGCTTCCTGCAATGTGTTCTGCCGTGGGTTTTTCAAATAATATGTACATATGATATTTCTGGCATATTAGCTTGTTTATGAGGAGTTAGCACCAGGTTCTGTAACAGTAATGTATGTGTGGGGCATATTTGCTGTTTTGGGGATATTACTGGTTACACAGGGCTGGCAGAGAGCCCAATATACCTCAGATGTGCCAAGTTCTGAGGAATGATCCCTATTTCCCTTCCAAAAAAACCTCACTGTTTGCCAGAAAAGCATAGACCTGGTGAGCACCAGGTGAACCTCCAGGCTGCCTGCCCTCGCTGTGGGATCAGCATGGGGTGGGATCTATCCTGCTCTCTCCTCATCTCCATTGGGTCCATCTGGAGCCCCCTGTGTGTTAAGGCTTCAGTTCCTCAGCTCTAAGCAGCCTGTTTTGCAGGTGTCTCCTCTGTAACCTCAGGTGCGTGAAAGGGATTTGGTGTCCATGTAGGGGAGAATATTATAGAAATCCAAATCTAAGTTGAGACTTCAAGTGCCCGCAAAGTTTAGAGGATATAGCAATTTGGTTTGTTCTCATTTATAGCTGGATGCTGCTTTATACAAATAAACTTGACGTGAATCTTTCCCTCCCATGGAAGATAACGATGTTCCCTGCAGCACTCCTAAGCCAAAGTCATTCCTATTTATTGGCATGGATTCAGATAAAGGCTTTACCTCCCCCCCAGCGCAAACTCGGGGGTCTTTTTCTCGTAAATAATTTGCTTTGAGAGCACTTAAATCGGGAACAAAGGCTTTAGGAAAATGTCACCCGTTCGACTTCAGCTTAATCTGTGTGCCACGCCATAAATCAGTGCCTCTCATTACCAGCCTGTATTTCATGGAGTGCCCCCCGTTATCAGTATTGCCAGGGTGAGAGGAGTGCAGAACAAAAAAGAAAGCAAACCTCCAAAGCTCTCTAATGAAACATATATTGCAGAATCAATATACTACAATAGTTTCCAAGGAACTTTATATTCTGTACTGTGTACTGAAGCCTCCTTTATAGATTGCCTTTGTAATGCAGGCTCTGTCAGCCCTCCAATGTGAGTCCATCCAAAATCAAACCAAAGCAAAAACGGTGTAAATATTCCGTATGAAAACCGAACAATCAGACAAAAGTCAAAATGGATACGAGTAGCTCCTCTTGATAGGCTGCAGTTCGAGATGCCTGCTGCACTGGAAGTGGGAGCATCAGTCTTTTTCGATAGCATTCACAGAAGGAGCTGGCCAAAAGGATTGTTTTTTTCTTTTTAATTTTATTTTTTGGTGGCAACTGTCAGCTGGTGTGATGTGACTGCATTGTAGCAAGATTTTGAGAGCTGTCATGATTGCTTGGAAAAAGCAATATAATTTCAGGCCAACTAATTGAATCCCTTTGATGCCAAGAGATTTGCTACCACTAAATCCAAACACAGAGATATCTCACCAGCACTTTTATTAAGGCAAACAATGTGAAAGGCTCACTCCACTTTGATGGACAGGATTATTAGGGAAAAACAATAATTTGCTGAAGCTGTATTTTCATGCCATTTCTGAGTATGGCATTAAAGATAGCTGCAAGGCTGGCTCTCCCCTCTGCCCTCACCTCAGGACTGTGGGGATTTGGTAAACTCCAACACGGATCTCCTCAGCATTATTGTCAGTGTGAGAAATGCGGCACATTTCCACACCTCAGGAATAAACAGAAATAAAGCTCATCCCTAAAGTAACCTAAACAGAATTCATCCTCCCCCTACTTTTTATTGTTTGGTTCACCTCTGTAAAGCTTTTCAGCATTTATATTCATTTTACACTGTCAAAAGCTGAACAGGAGTAAGATAACAAATGGTTCTGGTAGCAGCTGTCACCACCTACTGTCTGTGCATGCCTGTGTGAATCTCTAAATGGAAATAAAGTACTTTAATAACACATTTTCTCTAAACTGTCCTCATGGATAAAGTTCCTCTCAAATCAGCCTGTGAACGCTTTCCAATTCAGTGCCCGCTTCAGCCTGCGTCGCCGTCTCTCTCTGCAGAGCCCAGGTAGCGTGCAGCAGTGTGATTTAAGGAGAGTTCAGAGGGAAAATGCGTTAATAGTGCACCTTCTGCACCCGCTGCTCACCTGCAATAGCTGCTTTTGGTGTTTGGACCATCTCCTAACCCGCCTAATTTTCTCCCCGTAAATTAAGCTGATTGTCATTGCCTTTTTGGACCAGCTGCGAAGCACCCATAGCCACAAATTAAACACTGATTGATCTGCCCTCCCTGTTCCTGTAAGATCCCTTCCAGGAGCAGATGGCAGCTTGGGAGGATGAATGCCTTCAATTTCTCAGGGCCCTGGATATCACAGGAACTCCTCTTCAAACCAGGCTCTAAGGCATCGCTTCACAGGGAGAGGCAGGAAGTGGGATCACACTTCTGCACTGACCTTCTGTTGGGTATCTCAAGGCCTGTGATGCACTCGGGGAGCTGTGGGGTTCAGATACCCAAAGGTTTTTAGCTGGCTCACTTTCACAAAAGCCATGCAGAAGTGATGTGCCCTGAGCCATCTACGATATCGGTGGTAGAGCAAAACACCGAGCTCACATCTTTCATGATGAGCTCATGCTCCATGGAATCATTACAGCTGGAAAAGACCCCCCAGACCCAGCCCATACCCCTATGTCCCTCAGTGCTACATCCCCACAGCTCTGAACACCTCTGGAGGCGGTGACTCCGCCACTCCCCGGGCAGCTGTGCCACTGCATCACTGCTCTTTATCATCAGAAATGTTTCCTAATATCCAACCTGAACCTCCCCTGGTGCAACTTAAAGCCTTTAGCTCTCATCCTGTCACGAGTTCCCTTCCTCCAAGACTGTCCCAAGTCTTTTATTTCTCTTTTATTTTTCTTCTTCTTCTTTACCTACTGAGAGATCTATTACGTGGCCCTTGTCTGCGTTTTGCAGTGTCTGTAATGCATGAGGCTTGCACGTGTCTAGGTCAATGAGGCTTTTGATTGTAAGTGACAAGTGGTGGGTGATTATTATTTTTAATCAACGGTTTGCTCAATGTTTACAAAGTACGAAGAAAATATTTAGCGCTTTTGAGCACTCGTCACCTCCAGGTAAATAACTGAGTAGCATGTGAGGAAGCCAATTAGAGTTAATTAGAAATTGACTGATCTGCTTTGGCACGAGAATGATTGGAAAATATGGTCTGTCCTTTCTGGAATAGGGATTTTGTTCTTGTACACGCACATCAATGAGGAAACATATTGTTTTATGGTCGGCGTGTAGTATTCCTTTGAGAAAAAAGCACTTTATAAGCCAGATACGTAACAGCACTTCAGGCAAGAAGAATGAGGGCATGAATCCGTACAGACAAATAGTTGTGCAGTTCCTCAGCTTTATGTCATGGTGATGGGCATGCTGGAAATGCCTAGAAGATTAATAGATTCAAATTCAGTGATCAAAAGATGGGAGCGTGTCCAAATGGATCATTATAACAGATTCCCACTCTATCCCACAAGCCAGATTCGAGCCATCTGTAAGCTTCACATTCCTGGTCTAAAATCTTCTGCAGCCATAAAAGACAGTTAAGTATCAGTAGAAAAAAATCAATTTCTTGGCTTTGCAGCCTAAAAATATAGCGATGGCACTATGGGGAGAGGAAAACTGCTGATTATCAGGCCTTTTTACATTTTTTTCTTTTTTTTTTTTTTTTAAAGCAAGTTAAATGAGTAGGCTGTATTTGGGAAACTAATTTGTTATCAGAGGTTAAAAGAATATTTCTGGAGAGTAAAGTCAGCATCTCGTGCTCAGGTTTGGGGGATTGGTGACTGTCACCTTTGTTGTTCTCTGTCCAGAGCTTGGTGTACTCTCAGAAAGAAGTTTCTAGAGAACCTGTGCTGATGATAAAACAGTTTATGAGTCTGATTTTTAGCTCCAGAGAGCTGGTGCTAAAAACAAATATTTAGCCTTTCACATGTTAACCCTTCTGCACTCAAGTTTCATGGTGTTAAAATGTGTCTAGTTCTGGTATGGCTCTTCTTGGTGAGAGGAGGGTGAGGAAATCTCTATGAATTTGCATTTTCTACCCTTTCTATAAGCAATTCCAGTCCCCATGTCCCTGAAAGTAAGGGATTATACAATGAGGGCTTCTAGGACCCCAAGAGAGTGTAGAAATGTGGCTGTATCCACCTTTCTGGAGCACTTAGCGCTGATTCAGCACGGAGCACATCCAAATATCCCCATCCTGTGCTGTTCCCCAGACTGCAGCAAGGCCTCAGAGAGAGCCTCTCATGCTTTTCCATTCACTGCTTAAAGTGAACCTCTTTTCGTGTTGGTATTTATATAGAAGATACTCATCTTTTGCTTCTCATCCTACATTAAGACATTGACAGAATGAATGCTTGTTTAAACCATACTGCCTAACTCTACACTGGTGTGCTGACAAGACCCTGATGCTGTGGCCTCCTTCAAAATATTTTCTGTTTGCAAATATTGTTGCCTGGAAGTGTGGTCTTGCCATGGCCTTCTTTGCAAGCAGTGAATCACAACAAGCCCCAGGGAAGGTTAACCTGAAAACCCAACGTAAGTGAACAGAGATGGCAGTGATGTTTAGCTCAATGTCATCACAACGGTGCCCACAGCAGCCATGTGTGGGAGGTTGGGGCATCGTGAACATATCCCAGTCATTTTTTAATCATGGGAGGGTTATTTTCAGAACAACAGAGTCTGGAATTTAAATCTGTACAGGTTTAAACAGACTGATGTTTCTGAAGTCTTTTATACTCCCTGATATCACGAGTTAGAATGAGACAAGATCTGTGGATCCTTACTAAGTTTAATGTTATTTCGTAGCTAAGCTGTTAATAATTGGCTAGAGATTTGCTAGATATACGTATACAGTTTCCATTGAGGTTTTAAGCTAGAGCCATTTCTCATACCCTTCATATTGCAGTCCAGATGTTCAAGTCCTATTTTTCTACATTCCAACATATGGGTGCCAACAATTTAGGGAAATTTACAGTGTTTCTCAATGTAGTCTGCCAAATATACCGTATTACTGAGCTAGGAGGTGGGAGACCAAAGACTGTTGCCCCAATTTCTTCAGCCCTTTCCTTCAATAGCGACAGAAAGTATTTAATTCTTAAGCTCTAATGGTGACAGTTCTCCATGGGAGCACTATTTTTTCCTCTCCCAGGCCAACTATAGTGCAGCTGACTAACACTAGGTCCCCTCTGATTAATTTAATGGTAGCTAAATAGTGCAGAAATAGAAAGAAGCCACCAATTCTTTTTTTGAGAGCACTGCCTTCCTGATGTCCGCAGTAATCAGCAGTATGCTGCCCAACTGACACAAGTCTCTAAATTAAACATGCATTTCAATTTTCCCTTCTGCCTGATGACTTTCCTGTTCTCGACTAACAACTCCAGTGCTAGGCTTTCAGAATTGCCTTTTATTTGCATATCTGGAAAACAACACGAGCTAAAGAATGATAAAAACACATGGGTATATAGGTAGATCTAGAAAAGACATTTTCATTTAAAAAGAAGTTAAGAAACATAAATAAGGAAGCATGCCTCAGTGATACAGTTGAAATGTGAGGCCGTACATGTGCTTTTCTGGATCAGAGTCTCTCACTCAGAATGTTGCGATATCAGACTAAAACCTCGATTTCCTTAAATGTGAAAAATACCTGTCAACATTTTGCACCAGAAGCCACAACTTTGAATTTCTGACCTCTGATTTTGTAACAGATCATGCTTCTTTTACCAACATTCAATGTGGAGGAACTTTTGTGTGTGTGTGTGTTTCATCAAGAAGCCATGGGTAAAACAATCACAGTTTCAATCTCAGCTGTTTAAGCTTTCTGTTTTTCTCTGCATGGTCTCAATTTGTCTATATCTGAATAAATAGATGAATTGGAGCCGATGCAGAGAAAAGCAATGAACCTGATGCAGAGGTTTAAAACACATGACCTGGGAGAAAATACTAAAAGGAGTGAATTTATTTAATTTAGAGAAAACTGAAAAGAGATTTGCTGTGAGGTTGCACGTATAGAGAGAACAGGGTAGCTAATTGCTTTTCATGACAAGATAGAGAAAAAGTTGTTGGATACTTTGTGGTATGGGAGATTTGGGAGAAAGCTTTATCACAGCATGCTGACATAGATGTGGTGTCCATCTCAGTGAAGATTTTCAGCTATAGAGCCCAGAAACGTCTTTCAGAGATGTTCTGAGCTCACTTGGTTTTGCTTCTGGGCAGAGTGGGATTGCAAGGCAGTTTGAGAAGCCCCACCCTACAACGTTCCCAACCACTCTGTCCTGAGAAGGAATTCTTTAACCTTTGCTCATTCCTCCCCCAGGATGTCTATTATGGGCCTTTCCATTTCCCTTCGGAACAGACAAGCTCTCCTTTCCTCTCAACTGAAAAGTGTTTTTGTCCCCATCACAGCTCATTTCTGAATGAAGGGGAAAAAAAAAGCCTGAAAAGGATGTCACTTTCTAATTTTCCTCACTTGCTGCTAGAATACTTATTGTCTTAAAATAAAATGCCTTCAGCAGTATAGAAAAAAATAATGAATGTTTTAAAAATGCTTTTGAACTGAGTTTGGCAGTACGGCACTGAAACAAGTAGAGCTGGCCCCTTTTTCAGGATGTCAAGTGCGTAGCTGAAGTGATTGGGGTCACAGTGGAGATGAAACATTAGGGAGAACCCAGAGAGCACAGCTCCAAGTCCTCTGTTTTAATCACCAGCTGCATTCCGGCAAAGAGTCTGAAGTGTCTTTTTTTCTCTTTTAAATTCTTACGACTACTAGAGAGCAATTTTTTGCATTGTGTATCACAGCAAAAGTCAAGCCCTCGTTCACACAGGGAATGTTAGTGCCTGGGTTAATTGTGAAGATATAGGGCATCCTCCAAGGTTCATAAGACAGCAATGCGCGTGGAGGTACAGAGCTCATGGCGCTCTGATGCCGCCCCTACGAGAGCAGCTTTTGGCTGCACAGTGCCACTATTTAGCAGCTTTAGCATCGCTAAAAATTGAGAGACTGATGCCACTGTTACATTTCATTCTGCACGCAAGCAAACAGTTTATCATAGTCTGTTCCCAGCAATTGTAATCCAATTTTTGTTATCTTACATTGTTTAAAAAAGAGAGGGAGAAAGATACTGTACGTCAATCTGATAAAAGTGTTTAAATAACTGGTGCTTTTTTGTGATTATGTCGGTTTTACAGCAGCATTATGGAAACACGACAGGGTAACTAAAATCTGATTACGTCTAAGTCCTTGCCCATTATGTGATTATTATGAACCATGACTTCTCCTGGCACATTATGAATTACATGGTCATAATGCAAGGGATTTCCAATATAATTAACTGAGATTAGCAGCACTAGAGAAATCTGGGAATAATGATACAACTTCGAACAATCAGTTTTACTGTAAGTGCTGCTAGCTCTGGCTTCCAGGAACCAGGAGGCTGCTAGATGCAACCATGACCCACCTGTGGGGGGTTCCTGCACCTTTTCTCTCTTTCTACCCTCATGGAATTAATTACCACCTTGACAGGGTCCTGGGAACTTCCTTCTCTTTTGTTCTCTGTCTGGCTAAGGTTTTCAGAAATGTCAAAGGTTTTCATATACCTCCTTTATGAGGGCTCAGCCAGACACAGGGAAGGGCTCTGCTTTTGCAAACATAGAAATATCTACTTATTGGAGGGTAGATCAATTTAGGATAGCTCAAGTTTGAGCACTTAAAGACAGAAAGTCATGAAAATCACAGATTAGTTTCAAAGATCGTGGCCAAGGTGATATTATTTCTCTAGTGTCTCAGGCAGCCAAGAGATCCTTCTTGCCACAAAAAATCAAGTGTGAGCTCTCAACTGCAGAAGAAAAAGCTGGCTGTGTCCAGAGGGACTGCTTGCTACCGGACTTGTCTGTTCTTGCGCAGAAAGAAAAGGATTTTTATGCAGATCCAATGGCAATCTGTGGGTTTTAGAGAAAAAGAGAGAAATGGTGGAGTTGCTGTAGGGAAAAACGAGGAAAACCAGACCTCGTGTTTAACTGAAAAGTTAAACATCCAGTAGTGCCTGGATGGCTGGGGTATGGTGGGAACTCTGCTTATCGTCCGTCCCTGATACAGACTGGATTCAAAAGAGGAGCATTTCTTTTTCTATGGGTTCTAAATTTCCTTCACTGAGTATAATTCTATGATAGTACAATTTATACGATGATTCTATAATAAATAGAGCTAAGGCCCCAGAGGTGTTTGGTTCAGTCTAATGGTTCCCCTACACCCCTACCTCCAGTGCTGTTGCGAACCGTCCCGCTGCCACCGCGTAGTTCTTCTGCCTGTAATGTCTGCTGGCCTCCTGCAGGGCTGCCTGCAGCCGCTCATCCATCCGTGGCACCACGCCGCTGGTTGCTGCACTCGTGGCATCAGCACGGCCACGGAGTGCTGTGGGCACCGCGAACTCAAAGGCGATCTCCTCCTCATCAGCATAGACCAGTTCCATTTCTACATGCATCAGGGCGTTCAGAGGAATATGGGACAGAGGGGCCAGGATTACGGGATTGCCACTTCGTAATTGTGCTGCTTCTTTTTTCCCGGCTTGTTTTTCATTGTTTTCCGATTTCCATTTAGGGCTTGCTCTGCCTACATCATTACTTTGTTTTTCCTCCTTTGTCTCTGCCTCTTTTATTCTCTCCGTGATATTTCCTACTGCTCCATCCCCAAGGTGGTTTTTGACCTCTTGCAGTGTCTCTGGAATATCATTCAATTTGTTTGCTGCTACGCTTGACTCCTTGCTAGCCTGTGTTTGCTGAGAGGCTTCATTCTGGCCACTCGTGCCTAAGAAATCTTTTTGAAAGTCAATGCTGCTTTCTGACTCCATAACTTGAGCAAAGAAAGAGTCCTAGGAGAGAATGCAGAAAAGTTAAAAATACTCAAACATTGCAAAGCCAAAAAAAGTCTGCAAATATTTTCTCCCCTCAGCACATAGTATGCAGCATTACGAGGAAGCTCTTTGGTACTTAGTATATGGCATATTGGGCTCACGGTAATTACTGTCTCTGTCCTGTACAAGGGGCATAAAGGTTTTAGGCATCTAAACTACAGTTGATAGCTCTTTATAATGGATGTTATGTAGAGTAATGGTGGTGTACTACTTAGTTATACCTGCAACAAGAAGGGAAAATATGGCTTTTAATCATAAGGACTAAAAGAAAGAGCAAAAACCTATGACTAATTGACTTGTGTTTTGCATGCTCTAGGGAGCAAAACATCGCTGGGGCCTGGATTTTGAGCACTGCTAAGCACGGCCATTGAGGCCAGAGAGCAGTGCTAACAAATTAGCACCTTGGCCGTATTCCAAAGGGCACAAGCTCAAAGCAGGGTCTTAGCTTCAGCTACATTTGAGCAAATTGCCAAAGTTATTCAGAGAGGTGGTGGATTCCCTTGCTCAAGGTCAGGCTGGATGGGGCTCTGAGCACCTGATCGAGCCGTGGGTGCCCTGTGCATTGTAGGGGAGCCGAACCAGATAGCCTTTAAATATCCCTTCCTATTCAAACAATGCTATGAAAATCCAGATCTGGATTTGGGTTTTGAAGCCATTTCTGGTGCGCTGTCTGCACAGAACACTGGTCTGTTGCTGGAGAAGCAGCCCTGCCCTATTAGCAGCACAGGGAGCTGGCAGCGGCCTCAAATAGGTGCATGAGGCAGAGCCCAACCCAGGCCTCTTCTTGACCACTTCCTGTGCAAAAGGAAAGGTGATAAGATCTGCACTGTACACACATCATCGTGCTCAGATTCAATGGAAGTTTTGATTTTCATCTGCCTTAGCAAGGTGGGAGGCACAGGTAATTTTCTTCTTAGTTTTTCCAGTAGTAATGAAAAGTGTGATTGTAAATAGCTTTAATGACAAGCATCTTTCACAATGGTTTGTTGAGCATAAGCACTCAGCTTTTAACCTCGCGTTATGGTTTAGCAGGCCTCCATACATTTAGCACCAGTTTGATGCGCTTAACTACGGGCACAGATTGTACAAGGGGAAGATACATCATAAGTGCATTTCTCTTTGTCCATAAAGAGATTTTAAACAGATTTTTAAATAGAGTCTGCAGTATTTGTTAAAGCTGCCAGAATGTGTCTTGGATGCTGTAGTACAGTGAATCTGTACTGTTTAGGGCAATGGGCAGAAATGTATAGAAGAGGGTAAAGAGAAGAGGTGACAGCATTTCAGGCTGTATGAGAAGTCGATACAGAACTGCCTGTGGAGAAACTTATTCCTCCTTCCATGACTGCCAGAGAGGGAGCGAGAGGTGAGGGGATAATTGTGTGATTTAAGGTAATTTCAGAGTACTTTTTTCAGCGATGTGCTGAGCAATCACAGCTCCTATCGAGTTCAGTGGGGATGGAAAACCAGTGGCCCTTCTCAGATAGTGCTCTGCTCTCGTCAGAATAGAGCTCAAAGGAATCATATTTATAGCAAACTATTTTGAATGGCAGCAGTAAAGCAGCTGGAAAAGGCTAATGTACTTGCATCTGGCAGCAATTTTACCTGTTTGTTAGACACTCAGTCCCTTTTTAAACAAACCACGGCACAGTCTAAAGATTGGAAGCCTCATTTTCCTGCACTGGCTTCAGCACCAAGTAATTTAGGAAATTATGATTTATCTCCACTGTGCAGTGGAGCAGAGATCTTCCAGCCAGCTCCAGGTCTGGCTGAGGGGATGAGCCTGGTAATCTCGGTGCCACGTTGTGCCAACACCACTGTCATGTATGGGGCTGTGACACTGCTCTGTGGATAGCCCAGCCCCATAGGGGCAATGTGGGGCTTTTACAGCCTCTAGCATGGGATGTTCACTGTAAAATGAAAACTGAGTACCTACATCAGACAGAAGTTGGCAAGAATTTTTCTATGAGCAGCCATGCCGTGCCATGGAGCCCTTGGGGCCGACCAATGGACTCTTCTGTTCACCAAAAAGCTTACAGAGGCAAAGTCCAATATCTCATGGTGGATTTAACATCAATGCGAATGGCAAATTGGCTGGACCAAGCTGTCTTAAAAAGATCAGAAAATTTACCACGCAATAAAAAAAAAAAGCAGAGCATGATCAGTGAAATACATTCCATTAATCACTTTCAGACATTTCTCCAGTGGACCGGCACCTGAGATGAACTTTGTTGTATCAAGTGGATTTATGCTGCTCCTATTGTATTTTTAGGTATTCAAGCTGATTAACATGACTTTGGCTTGTGCGATGGAAGCACGTTTTTACTCAGGCAGGCTCACTTTAATCACTGCCTCAATATAAAAACACTGCTAGGGAAAAGCTTTTAGAAAATCATTATCTTTGTCAGTTGAGTATTTTCCTTAGACTTTTGTTAAAATGTCTGTTTTTGATTTTGGAAGCGTTCACTGTAAAATGCTCCTAATGAATCACTACGCAGGGGAATACAGAAAGACAGTTCAGTGCTGCAGTCAGAAGGAAACTGAACCTGGGGGCTCTCAGGAATGATCCTCCTCCTTAGTTCAAGCAGGTCTCACTTTCTGCATAGTGAGGGTTAATCCTGGCCAGGAGACCTCTGTCCATGACCCTACCAGCTCCCACAGCTAAGCATTTTGTTGGACCTGCTAGTGAGGAAACCGTATATCTTCAAATGCAGAGGCTTACATGAAAGAAACAAAAAACATAAAAAGAAAAACGTTAAGATCATTTATCTTTTAAAATCTTCTGGTTTTGCCTGTTGTCTTCCCCATAAGGCTGAGAAAACCTTCTTGGGGAGAGTGCCCAGCCTACCAGATAACATAAACTTCCTTATGTGCATGATCTCGTGAACCCTATTGCTTACGCTTTTTGTTCTGTATCTAGTTTGATTCTGCTTTCAACACCTTCTCCTATTATCTCAGATCAGATTAGAGAAGAACCTGCTGATAAATCACACTGGCACTTCAGCTGGCACCGAGTTGTTAAATTCTTTGCCAGCTCTTTGATGAGCCCCTTTTCCTTCTGAATTTAAACTTTGATTTCAACCAAAAAAAGCTTTTGTCCTTAAAGCTGTGAAGTAAAACCTTTCTAAACACTGAAGGCTGCATATGGCAGTATTCCCGAATCTGCATATAGCAAGGCAGAACCGCTGGGCTGCATTCAGCATTGATTTAAATGCAGTGGTAGGAGAGGGGAATTTATTCTCATAGTCCTCAGTGAGAAGGAGGCTGCCTCGAAGCATCTAAGCACCGCATGGTGCAGAGCACGGCTCTGAGGGGCAAGTGGCTGTCTACTTGCAGATTCTGCGGTGCCAATTTGCTGCATCATGCATTTGCTTGGTTTGGGGATGGTACAGGGAACTTGATGACTGTGTTCCTTCCTCTGAACCGGTTTCCTTACACTGACCATTTGATAGCAGCCAAAGTAGATCCATCATCCTCTGATGATGCCCATAACATGCCCATAAATGCCTTGCAAATGTATTTGGCAAATTAGGCACCAGATTTGGAGACAGGAATAATCTCCTCTTTGTCTCTATCGGAACCAGCAGAGATCTCTTGTCATTCTCTTGTTTTGTTCTCACTTTCTCTGCAGCATAAGGTAGAGTGTGCCTTGTCCAGGGTGGTCTTCCTGTACCTCACTGGCTGTCCCAGAAGCTCCAGGTATTAGTGAGCTCAGCACTTCTTCCCCACCTGGGCTAATTCGCCCTCCTAGAAGATACATATGACAACTGCCATATTGCTCTATTGCTTAGACAGTGATGAGACTTTTCCAGAAAGTTATAGGAACTGAACTCTTTCATCCATAATCAATCCTTTCTCCCAGAAAGCCATATGAAATCACAGGGCGGTCATCTGCTTACAGTTCATTTCAGTGCAAGTGCTGGAAGAGGCAAAACTGCATCCAAAACTATGGAACGTGTGAAAGAAAATTATACCACTAGTATTTGTACAAGTGTTATCCCACTTCCTCAGTACTGACTGAAATAGAGTACAATAACAAAACACATCCAAAGCCCCACAACAGACGGGTCATTAGTTGTCCTCCTCTATAATAATTTCACTTAAATTGAATTCCAGATATCCTGAACCATCTCTAAGGTGAGGATGCTCCAGTTTCATCACTTAGAAATGAAGCAAGATTTATCTGTATTAGATTTACAGACTTTCTGAATGAGCATGTGCACTGACAACAGCGATGCTGAGATCTGAACCGAGATTTTTCCAGTCCATCTTTCAGCAGGATGACTTTTTAAGCACTTCCTTTACTGCTGAATACCACAAAGGCTCAGACAATCTATTGATGACGAAGGTCAGCACCTTCTTAGCAGCCCATAAAGTGAGTCTCTCACAATCAGTTTTCAGACTTTTTAAGATTCTAGCCATTTCTTTAGGCAATGAAGCAACCTAGTTCTTTCATCTTGCTATTTTTATTGTTTGAAAGCCTGAGTCACATCTGATCTTTTTTATTTTTAGTTGTCTTTTGGAAAAAAAAAAAGCCTTAATGTATCTTTTTTTTTGTTCAGTACTCTTATTTCTTTGTGATAGACATAAGTAATGGCTCATTCAGTGCAAAAGCAGAACTCCTTACATTTTTCTTGCTGTGATAAGGGCACACTTGCCATTATTACAGCTGCATTGTCCACATTGCTGCAGTAAAGGTTTTGTCAGCACTTCCACTCTAAACACTATTTTCACTCACTGTATTTAACCTGTTTACAAAAATAATAGTAATAAATTGGGCTCTGGGCTGAAATTTGGCACGGGTAATAGTGTTTTTTCAGAGTAGTTTGCAGGGATTTAGCCATATTATTCTAATTCCTCTTTGAGTCTGAAAGTCACTTATTAATTGTTTATGTGGTGCTGAGTACAACAGAACGCTAATTTCATTAGGCTATAGACAGAAGAGAAATATTAAACTGTATTAATAATTACTGTTCCCAGAAATCAGACAGCTTGTTCACTAGATGCTCTTATGCAAAGGCTAAGTCTTATCATTTAAAGGCTGATTCCTTCTATTGCTCATAACAGCTTATGTAAGTTAACTGATGTCAAATGTAAAAATGTCAGAAACTGAATGTAAGAAACAAATACTGCGTAAAATACTTAATATATCTTTAACAAAAAAGATTGAGGACATCTAAATTGAATTACAAGGCAGGAACACCCGATGTGTCAGCAATGGGAGAGGTAAGAGGGAAGGTAATAGGCAGGGCTGGGAAGTTTCTGCATCATGATCTTCTCCATCACAGCACGTGCATTTATTTGTTTCCTTGGCTTAGGCAAGACTGCATGCCTCCCCACGTTGCTGCCCATCTATAACCAGCATTAAGCACCATTTTTTTTCTTTAGTTTTAAGACAGCATCTTAATAGGTTATAGGACTCGCTGAAATGGGTTAGCCAATCTCACGAGAGTTAAACAAAGATCTTAATATTTTCCATTGCTCTGGGGCTTCTTTCCCTCCATGTGCTCCTTAAAATATTATTTTGAAATGTTATATTATTGGGTATCACAACAGAAGTTAACAGCCAACAATTTCATACAAATGTAGAGAACTCAATTAACTATTTTTTGCTATGGGGATGCTCACAGATTTTGTTAACATGTTGCTTGAATACGATGAAAGCTGTGAAAGAACAGTAAGCTAACAACTACAATTGTAACTTAAAATCAAGAAGGAGCCCAAATCTCCAGAAGGGCAAGGAGGCAAAGCAAATCTGGAAGAGAAACATCAGAGAACATCTGAGAAACATCAGTCATCAGCTGACAACCTGGAGGAAGGCAAAGGGAGATGCGATACACAGCGAGGGCTCAGGATATGTGGTCAGTAACTGGTGTGACTAAGGGAAAATGAAGAGAGCCAAACTGAGGATGTTTTCTGCATGCATTTTTAGGCATTGTGTAACTGTCTTCCTTACACTCCCTCCTGGTGAAATACTTCCTCTGAAAGTGTGGGAGAAAAATACTGAGAAACAAAAGAGACAGCAGGGAGAGCATTTCAACTTGGCGTAATGATGTCACCCTATTAGCACAAAGCCCCACATTGTCAATTAGGAAAAAAAAGGTCAGCGCTGTGTCTGATGGGATGTGAAGCCTGGCCAGCCCTCTGCGGTCGGATTCAGCAGTGCAGCACTGGGAGAGCAGCATGGCTCATTTTCATAGCTGAAGGGATACTGAGAAGGAAGAGGGAGAGAACACAGACATTTTTAAATGGTAAAGGTTTCTCCAGCAGGCTCCTGGAAAGTGGGATTGTGAGAACGAACAATTCCTCTCTGTGAGGAGAGCGAGCTTAGGGTAATCCCTAAATGAAAAGGAATGCAAAGATTGGTCCTAGAACTGAGACGTTGTGCTGAAAAGCCCAAGATTTTTTTTTGGTACTGCAATATTTCCTAATTCTGTTGGGAAGACAAGAAAGCAATTTTTGAAGAGATTACAAAGCAAACGTCCAAGTGTCCTACTTGCTTTCATTCTGAAGGAGATGAAGAACTATTGATTTTCTGAAAAGATTGCTTTGAAATGGTGGGAGTTGAGTACTTCTAAAGAATGAGTGCAGAGGGCCAAAGTTTGGTTTAGGAGGGTTGCTGCAGACTGTGCTCTGGGCTTGATTAGTTCTGCCAATGTGCTATTAAGAGGTGTGCATCTCAGAGCTGCTCTGGGCAGCCCTGCTTCCAGGACAAGGAAGGAATTCAATGAGAGCTCACAGTGCGGGGAGCATTCTCTTTCACTTCTACAAAATAATCACATGCCTATGGGACCCGGCACTAGGAAAGCCCAAACCTAAAGGAAACCCATAAACACTTTCATTTTGTGGCTCACAAAACTCCACTGCTTCCTTCCGTGGTGTTTAATTTGCTAAAGTGTGAGCTGCAGCGCAGGAACTCCTAACTAGGACCGTTCCATTTTGATGAAGACAACTTTAGTAGTGATCCTTCCTTTTGGTTACTTTTCCTGTGTAATTAGAATGAACCTGGGAACTTGGCACTGAGCTTCAGAAGCCATTCATTTTACTGACCGCTTAAACAACAAGGTAACACCTTATTCTTTGCTCTGGTAGTGACACAAAAGCTCCCCTTACAACCTTCAACCAAAAGGAGCAGAAAGGAGAAAAGGCTGGCATGAGAATGGGAAGAAGAAAGAAAAAAAATAAGTCAAATAGGGTTCTGAGGTTAAAAAGACCGTCATATCAAGATACAAAATGAATTTTCATGGCCTGATAGGTTGCCTTCCTTCTGAATGTCCTCCTCACCCACACTGCTCCCTTCCCTGCAGGAGGAATCTCCCTTGGTAGACGTTAACAGGAATTCCTTTTCTCTCAACTTTCATTGTTGTGGCTTTTATTTCTTTTGTACTATTGTTTTTTATGACTGTTGTATCTGTTTTCCAATGTAAGAGCAATAAATGGAAGAAAAAGAGTGAAAACAGGAGTACAATCCAGAATAAGGAAACAGGGCAGCAGACAGAGGGTACAGGCAAGTCCCCTCCTGTTCTTGCCACGGGGGTGCTCTTGAAGCAGAGGTCCAAGGAGAACACAGCCTAAATGAGAAATGGGGAAATCTCAGAGAGTACAAATTAGCAGTGATCTGTCACAAAGATTTTAGCAAATCTGAATAGATAGAAGCTGATGATTCTTTTGAGCACAACCTGGTGCCTATGAGCAGAAATTCATCCTTGCAGAGAAGACCAGGACAGAACTATGCCTCCATTTCTCAGCCAACAAAACGAAGTTGTCTTTTGCCAAGTTAGCTACCGAATTTTTATGACCCCAGCAATACAATTTGTCTTGAAGCTTCAACTCAAGTGACCCTTAAAGGCAGCATTGGAATTCTTCTGCTTGGGTTATGGAGGCTAATAAAGAGTCTGTTAAGTGGTGGGAGGGCACTGAAGCATTCATGCATATGAAATCATATGCATATCTATAACCTGAGATTTGTCTGATGCTGTGAAAAGAAATGCAGAACTACTGGTGCTTAATTCTCTAAAACTTTCAGAGCTGTTTCTGGACTCAGATGTCCCTGCAATGAGTGATGGTTAAAGAGGCTGTTTGTAAAAACCTAACAAACCAAACAAGAGGAAGTAGAGAGGTTTCTTTCCAAACCAACAAAGCTTTCTATTTACCTGCAACTTGCTGTCTTAACAATTACTGTACACTGAAGGCAAAGGCTAACCTGAAACCTAGTGCTGGCTTCATTGATGGGGTTGTATAGCAATGAAAACTCCAGGGTGCAAAGGAGAAGAAAGGGAAAAACTTTTCTGGTGGCAGTAAGGGCTGCTGAAATAGCCAAAGCAGCATCATTAGGGGCTAATCTGCCTTGGAGTCTGCTTGATTAAAAATAAGACACAATGATTTTCTTATGGCTCTGGAATTCAACTGAATAACGCCATCTGTTATATAATACCACTTTGTCATACAGAATGATCTGTATGTTGAAAGCCCTGGTCAGGCATAAACTAATTAATTTTCATGGCAGGACCAGTTGTGTGAAGTGCAGTTCTTCTCCAACGCAAGAGAAGCCGAGGGAGCACAGCAGCTCGCAGGGCGAGGCTGAATTTCCCATTAGATATGTAATTAAATCCTATGAGTCCCACTGGGAGGCAGAGATATTAAGCAGAGGTATTAAATGAGTTAGCCATAGCGACACATGGGTTCCTCCCTGACTCCACATTCAGGGCCCAACGGTGGGAGGCATTGCTGACCCATCCTTTAGGCTCCTTGTGAGCGGCACTGCGGTTGCCTTATCCTGATGAGGAGTTTCACTGGAGATACATACACAGACCCAGGCAAAACGTCAGGGTCAGAATTTATGATAAAGCACTTGGAGTTTATCCATCCACCTCCTGGTTTTGCTAGCTGCTTTAGCAAATACTCAAATTATGCTTATTCCATTTCTCGCAGCGTGGAATAATGAATTTTAAATATTCCCAGGCAAAGGAAGCCTGGGAGGAAGGAAGAAGAGAGAGGCAGAAAGATGAAAATTTTCTATATGACACCCAGTGAAGCACATGTCAGTAATTGGAGGATTATATTCATTAAAAATGTATTTTAATACTTTCCAGAGTTATCATTACAAACCTAGAAAATTTAGAGCTGGGATTTCTGAAACTTTTTTTTAACCTGTGCATTACAGCTCCGTATTCCACCCCTAATTGCTTCGTAATTTGACACGCAATGGTTTAATGGTGGCAGGTGAAGCAAACCCAGTAACGACGGAGAGCGAAAGCGTGCGGAGATGAGAGCTCCTGGCAGCAGCACCTCAGCTCTGCAGCTCTGTGCCGCCAATAGAGCTGTGACATGAAAGTTAGCAGGAGAAAAAAGGTTGCGCAAAAGGACTGGCTGAAACAGCTCAGATTAACATTCAAGGCAGCTGTTTTGCTTTGACACCTTTTAGGTTCTTATTATGGCTTCTGGTTTTAATTTCTTTTAGCTCAGTGTCTTCGTTTTCCAATGAAAAAAAATTGACTTTTGAGCAATTATTTTAATCTCCGTGGATGTTTATCACCTCTGCTATATTATTTTTGTCAATACGAATGTTAACCTGAAGTGCTACAAGAACAGTAGGGAAATATTCCTCCCTACCCTCAATGAGCAGAATGGTACGTGGCACAACTTCTACAACTGCAGATTTCCCATTCAGGACATGCAAGAGAACCTGGTCTTTGGCATGCCTTTATGCAGCTACACAGCTTCACGATGGCCAAGGGAAACCCAGTAGCAGTCGTGGGTCACTGGGAAACAAAGCAATCTGATGCAGCAGTTCATACTGACGTGTTTCTGTTTATCATATTAAGAGTGTGGTTGGTTATAGCCTTTGTTTCCTATAAACTGCACCTGGACTGAAGCCAACACCGTCACAGACCAATGCTGATTCTGTAGTCCCTGCTTTTGTAACCTTTAAGTTACATCACTCTAATGTCTTATTTTATGACCTTCCAGAGATAATTCCGCAAAGCTCCAATGGATGCAAGGTGTGGCAACCTGAATTTTAACTTGTAATAAGGCTTTACATTAGTTGGAACTGTTCCCTTTCTTCAGCTGATTTTGAGATGCAAACATCACAGTGTGATCTTTGCTATTAGTTGGGATCTCCCATCACGTTCTGTTTGCTCCAACATTTTTTGCAGGGCTTTCCAATTGCTGTGTGTCATGAGCACAGGTACCTTCTGGCCACACACCCAAATCATTGCATTAATAGGCTGCTGCACATGTAGATTTGGATGGTGAATGATGCGTGACTTCCTCGTATCATCTTTTACTGCTCCTGCCCAGAGGCATAAATGTCACCTTAAATGCACAAAGCACAAGGATGCTCTTGCAGACCTGTATCCCTCACTGCAAAGTATCTTTCCTCCTCCTTGAATCTCTTTTTTCCTGACTGCTATCATCTCATTGGTGAACAACCCTGAATTGTTCATTTTGAAAAAGCAGCATTTGCTGCTGGCAGAGTGACTCTGGCTCGCAGAAGACGGTAAACGCTGGGTTTTTCATTTCGACTTTGACCCTCAGTTAATCCCAGCATGGCATCATTGCAGAAGATGCTGGAATTCAGCTAATAAATAAATGGGAAGAAAAATGAAAACTAAAGCCAGGGACTTTGAGCAGGGCCTGCTTTGCATGCTGGCTTCTGTGGATTCCTGCTGCAGCTGCTCTTGCAGCTGCATTAGTTCCAACGTCAATCGGAGTGACGCTCTGTAATAGACTCGTTACAGAGGATCCTAAAATCTTCAGAGTTTTTATAACATTTACATTCTGAAATACCATACTTAAACCATTTCTCAATGTTTAAATTCAAATGGGCACAATTAGAGTTGATTTTTATTTTGTTTTTCAACTGGTAGTTATTACATTGAGCGAGTCTTCCTCGTGGTCACGGTCATGCAAACACACATGTGCGGCATCTAAATGTGATAGAAGTGAGCGGTCCCACGGAGTTGCATAACATCAGATGTACAAACAAGCACTTACAGGGCTGGGGCTTACATTGTAATGAGGAAATGCAGAATGCAGCAGTCGAGTTTATACTGAATTTTCATAGAATCAGCTGGTCCTACTCCCCTGCAACGAACAGGGGCACCCACAGCTCCATCAGGTGCTCAGAGCCTCATACAGCCTGACCACGGGCATCTCCAGGGATGGAGCACCCACCACCTCCCTGGGCAACCCGTGCCAGTGCCTCACTGCCTTTACTGTAACAGACTTTCTCCTTTCATCCAAAATGTTTTCCTTATCTCAGGCTTTCTGCGTATTTTTTCAGTACAGCAATGGTATGTGGAGTCTCCCATTTGCTGGCCTAACTTACCCTTCCCATCCACTGTTAAAAGCTCCAGTGACTTTGTCAGAGCAAGGATAAACCTATGCAAACTCTTTGAAGGACTCACTCTTAGGTCTGTCCAGAGATTGCCCATAAAGGGTTTGTCAGTGGTTACATCTCAATAACGTTACCACAGTGTTTCATCTATATTTCTTAATTTTGCAAGCCTAGCTATGGATATCCTGGCAAAACTACCGACTTGCACAGAAAAAATAAAGATTTTATAAGGAGCAGGCACCACGAAGGGAATATATCTAAGAAAATACTTCATTTATCGCTTCTTAATGTAATGTATTATGGTATTGTAATACCTCTAAATAGTGCAACTACAGAATGAGCAGCATGGGCACCCTGAAATGCAGCAGACCTCATCCTATTTAGCATGCTGTTTACAGCTTGCCTTCTAGAAGGCATGCAATTAGATGACAACCTGAATGTTTATTTTAAAATAATGGTGCTAGCCCTTGTGGCTGCAGGAAGAAACCTGGAAATATAACTCAAATATCATGTAGATGCTCGGGAAACAAAAGAAAAGAAAGAAGAGAGTCTTTGTGAAAAAATAAAAATCATTTCCATTTGGTGAGATGTTCTGCTTGCCTGCCTGAGGATGTTTAATGTTTAAGGCTGGCAATATTGAATGCGAGAGGGAAGATTTTATTGTTCGGATACTGTAATAAAAGCAATATTTTTCCCCATTCTAATTATACTTTACATGCATCTTTCTGGTAAGTATGGGCAAGCCGTGTGATTTCTGTGCCTCACAGAGCTAATAAGACTTCACTTCTCTTCAGTGGTGCATGGATCAACTTACTAATATTTGTGAAACACAAAGGAATTAGAATGATGAACGTCCTATAAATTAATAACCGTATCTCCATTCATTAGCTCAGGAAAGCTCTGTTTTCTTTCACGAAGTGATTACTGAAAATGCTCTACCACGTATTTTATTAGCAAACAAGATGACATTAAGTGGCAATATGTTAAAATTAGTTGCCTTCCATTCTTTAAACTTTACTGGAAAAAAGTTACGTTTTCTTTTCAGATTGTGTTTCCCCGAGTATAAAACAGATGCATTTGGATAAATAGATTTGGGACATATGATTAAATTAAATGAAGAAATAGAAACATAATGAAATAAAATCCAAGTATATGAAAGAAATTCTTTTCGCAGGGCTGGAGTGGATACCTAATGCTTCTTCTCTTCCTTAGCCTGATACGAGGATGACAGGTATTACATCATCTTCCAAAGTACCATCTGAGGTGCCACTTCTGATCTGTGTAAAAATGAGTGTCTGTTCATGGACAACGTATCTCAAAATCCAGTTAAATGTATTAAATCTATTTCTATGTTGAGCGCAGTGTTTGTGCTTAGTACATTTATTGTTATCATTAAAATAAAATTAAATGGTGCCCTCTGAGATCAGGGTCCTATTATACTACTACATATTCATTGTACAAGATGCTTTTAAAGAGACCAGCCAGAGGAAAGAAATATCCTTAGCAGTAGGGTACTGCATCTCAGACTGGTGAGAGGCCCACTGGAGGAGTGATCTTATGCTTATTGGCACCTGAACTCCACTGATGCACATAATTAAAAAAAGAAACACAAAAGGATTTTGAGTAAGGTCGTTACTCACTTGTCAAGACACTAAAGTGCTGAACACTCATAAACCAGAGCAACTTGTTGACCTTATCCTCAAAGAAATTCTGCAAATGCTTTTAAAAATGCAGTACAGTGTAAATCCCTGCAATGCCTACATCAAAGAAATTAACCTTACAACTGCAGACCACAAGATAGAGCTGATGGAGGAAGACATGCTGGAGTCATGCTGTCAACCTGAGACACTGCGTGGGTTCAAGAGGCATTTCAGAACAGAGTAGGTGATGACAAACCTCACAGACATTGAGCCCTTCTCAGTGGCCACCTCTCCGTTCCAGTGCTGAGAACTAAAGAACTCCATGGCCAGAAGGAGACTGCAACAAAATGGCATTTTGCTGATAAATGAATAATTTTACTCTCAAACCAGGCTTTTTTATTATTATTCTTTCTGTAGCTTAAGCCCAAATGCTTCCTCAGCACATTTGCTTCCCCAAGTGCATCTTGGATATGGCTTCCTACTTTAGCTATGCAGTTGAGGTGAAACCCAGATTTATGAATTGTTGCATCCTCTCCCTGCTTACTGATCTGCAGCCTCAAAAGTATGGAGTGGGGCAAAACAATTGTGGGGAAAGGTGCAGCAGGGCTGAAGAAAGAAAAAGGGGAAAGAAAGAAAATGGAAATGCTTAGGGGATCAGTAAGAAGGGACAAGCACCACAGATTTGAGGAGGGACTAGAGAATTAAGAGAAGAGATAGGAAGGGAAGGTGATAAAAGTGTTAAACATAGCTGGGTGATGAGCAGAACTGATGAAAGTGAGTTTCCTGGGCCCTTAGAGCTGGGCTGTCTGGTGTCTAACAATGTGCAAGCTCTGAGCAAAGCTTTCCCAGGAGGCTGCATCGTTCATTGTCTCTCTTGTGTGAATTTTCCTGGTGCCTGTTTGGGGACTTGTTGATGATGCAGTTATTTGGAGACAGAATCCAGGGAGCTCCAGATAAACAATAATTAAGCTTTTTTGTCCTCAAGGAAAATGTTGCAGTCTGAATGAAATAGGAATGAAAGGAACTTACAAAGTGGAAGCAAAAGTGAAATAGAAAAGGAGAAGGCCCTTCTCCACATAGATCTTCAAGGCTGACTATTTTAAACGTAAATGACTAATGGAGATGAGTTAAAAAACAGCTCTGGAGGGAGAGAGACAAAAGAGTGGTTGATACAGGTTCATAAAAAGATCCGTATTGCCAAATGACATCCTTGGGTAGAGAGGGCTGAGATGTAAAGAGTTTGATGTTAGGTGATGGAAGGAGAGAAGGGATTTGGGGCAGGTAGGAGAGGAGATGCTTGAAAGAAACTCACTGTAGTCTATGGAAAGTGCTGAGCCTGGACTGTAAATTTGAGTGAGGTAAAGAAAGAGAAATGCAATTCTCTTGTTAATGTCCACTCCATTAAGACTGAAGGTAACAGATGGGGAGATGTGGGTTCCCTCTGTACCAGCCAGGTACACTCTCCATTCCCTTGCAATCTATTAATACCCTGTCATTCTTCAAAGGGAGAAGTTATAGCCAGGTTAACACAGGCCCCACAAGAACCCCTCCTGTGCCCAGCACAGAAGCAGGCAGCTTTCTCACTTACCAGGCAGGTCTCCAGCTGCCATCAACAACTGCTTGCCACGCGGAATGCGCCAGGGTTCAAAAGACAACATTCCACCCTGGCAACACTGAGGTCCCTGCCGACCACTGTTCCCCACCCATCCAAGTCTTCACTTCCTGGAGTCCCCAGTATCTCTATCCTCACCACCTGGTGTCCCCTACACCTCCACTGTTCCTCCCATTCCCAACTTCTGCAGTTGCCCATGTCCCAGGAATGCCCATGTGCCCACCACCCTTCATCCCCAGTAACCCCAGTGCCTGCCACGACCTCTCCATCTGCATGGTGAGCCCCCAGGCCTGGACATGATACAGTGGGTAAAAACATGGATGGCAAATTTGTGCTGGAAATGCGTCCTCCATGGCTAAGCAGAAAGTTCAGCCCTTCAGCCTTACGCTGTTTCTGATGGGTAATGGCAGTACGCTGACTAACAAATTTGAAGTCCATCATAAACTTGGTTGAGCTTACTACATTCTAGATCTGATCAGTTAAAATAGATATTTCAACCATGTGCATCTTAGTATAGCAGAAATACGAAACAATAAGAGAAGTAAACATTGCAAAAGGTGAAGTATTCAGCAGGCTTATTATAGACACCATCAGGTTGGCCATATACCTTGATTTAAGTTGAAAAAAAAGAAGTACTGATGCAGATGGATTGCTCATAAGATGTATTCAACATTGCTAGTCCAAACAGCATAATTTTAAGGCTAAGCATTCCCTATACAGCAATGTTTGAACCAAATGCTTTTTATGGATGCGATTAGTTCGCGCAGTTGTGTGATTATGCACATGGGATCTGATTCACAGGATTGCTTCTTTCTTCCTTGACAATGGGAAGATGTAAGAGTCTAAAAAGATTTCTGCTGGTTAAAAATACTCATGAAAAGTAAAACTTCAGGTGTAGAAAAGCCACATAAGGAGAAAAAAATGGAGTTTCTAGATCCGAAATTCCTACTGTGCAAAGAGTTTTAGTGTTTAAGGCTCATAAAATAGATTGAGAGTCCGGTGACATACAAGAGTGGATTTTTTTCTCCACTCTCTATTTGGCTATATATCAGTGGGACTTCTAGGCAGAAGAAAAGTCTTGCTGACTGCATCAAAGATTCGTTATGGGGACAGATCTTAAAAAATAAAAAGTAAACCTAGTTGAGAAATGTTTGTAAGTTATTTTTTAGCGAATGTTTTGTTCCTTTGCTATAAACACGCATCTTTTTTTTTTTTCTTTCTGAAAAATGAACAAGAAAATAAAGTAGTTGTGTTTGACTAAAACGTTCTTCGCTCCAGAAAGAGGCTGCAGATATAGCCCGAGCAGGGCGAGTGAATGAGACCCAAAGACATGGGGTGGTCAGACTGCAACTTTCAAGAGATAGTGAAATAAAAAGTTCAAGTTGAAATGCTCAGACTTTCATCTGAAAAATGGCTTGTCTCAAATAATTTCATGAGAAATTGCATGCAGCCAAAGGTAGGCAAGGGAGGGCTGTGATGAGTGGCCAGGACGGTGGTGAGGTGTTGCCTTCGGGCACAGGCAGCCTCTGGACAGAGCAGTCACGGCTCATGGTGAGATGACTCAGTCACATTGCTGCTGTATCTCAACAAGAATATAAGAGAAAATAAGCATTGGCGGCACATACTCTTGCAGATCTTTTCCGGTCAAAAGGTAGGCTGCTACATAATTAAGTTAAAGTTTGTTTTTTTGTAGTTCTAGGATGACTACTAGGTTCTTGGGACTGCAGAGATGACGTGACATTCATGTGTTCAAAGGTGCACGTGACCATCGTTCACATCGGGAGATTTTAGAGATAAACCATAGGGGACCAGAGGAGAAGTCAGTGCTCTGGGAGCTGTGGGGAAGATGTACAGGGCAGGGAGGAGGACACAGGCAGTTTCTGCCAATCTGATTCTCTTTGTAACTTGCAATTTCACCTTGCTGACCAGGCTAACTTTTGCAATGCAATTCTCATGAAGGTGCTTGTTAAATTCAGATCATACACTAACGACAGCTTCTCTTTGGACGAGGAGCTAGTGAAAAGCTGCTATGAGAGGCCTTTATTGGAGGTAAATCCCCTCTCTTATAAAGATTAATGAACTGGGGCTCATACTCAAGACACTATGGAGTTACACAGTTACGGTTACAGCCTTAGGGAGGCAGCTACCCCTCTGGTATCCGTGCCCTTCATAAAGCGCTGGCACCTGCATTATTGGTGGATTTGCATGTTCCCGTATCCAACAGCTCAGAGTAAGCTCTGTCTTTAGAGCATCTATCACAGCATTAAGAAAAGGTTTCTGTCACGATACAGTGGTGGTGAATATTTTGTGACATCCTGGAATTGAATGCCCCTCTTCTGAACATACCCTGTGGCTTTCGATATGCCACTCTCACTTGCTGCAAACCGCATCAGTTTTGGAGACACATTTGTTTTAATGCTTTTGCCATTCATTGCTCATGCCATTCCTGAGGTTGAAGAGAAACACCAACTTCTGTCCCTGCAACTGCTTAAAAAATAATGATAAAAAAGACCAACAAAAAGTTGGAGGAATTTAGTCCTTAAAACAGCTGGGTTCCTGCTCCTCCCCTCCCTGCTATTTTTAAACAAATTACTTTTAATATCACCTAGACATTAATGTTTTAGATTGAGTACTATTCATGCTCCATAACTGCTTTTCATAAATGTTTTAATGGTTCCAGGCCCAATTCCACTGAGGTCAATTAGAAGATTCCAAATAAATCCTTCTTTCCCCTCCTTGCATTAGTATGCAGCTTGTGAGAGGGCTGACATTGGCCTGTGCTTTTATCTTAAAATTATCCAAAAGACAATTTTCCTATGGGAGGAACTATCACTATATAAT
Organism: Pavo muticus; assembly: GCA_016647715.1. Lineage (NCBI taxonomy): Eukaryota > Metazoa > Chordata > Aves > Galliformes > Phasianidae > Pavo > Pavo muticus. The sequence goes on along the minus strand of JACDJE010000089.1, from coordinate 601,487 downwards.
TTGTGGGTGGTACTTACAGGGATGCTACCCAGGTAAAAACACTTATTTTTAATTTAGGACCTGATTTTCAGACACACCGAACACAATTCTGCCTGAAGTTAAATATAGGCTTTGGTGGCCAATACCTCTGAAAACCAGAACCATAATTTCTAACATACCTCATTTTGTCCCAGGCTGTACTGTCCAGAATTAGGTTTAGAGTAGTTTGGAAGCAGATTTCAATGTGTTCTTTCTGCAAATATCTCAGCAAAATGAAGTGGTATATTACATTAAAGTATGTTCTGTTTTATTTATATCATAATTCCATGCCTGTGAGTATCTGACTTTAATCAAATTCATTTTTAAATGGATCTCAAACTTTAAATAACTAAAAGCATCTTTCTTCACAACAAGAATATAGTACATCTTTGGTCTACTACGCCATAAAAATAGGGAAGATGAGGTGTAAAATATCTTGGGAAATATTGATTTTCTTATTTGCTCATATTATGGATGGCTAACTGGATAAATACTACTGTGGTTTGTGCAGACACCTGAGTTCAAATTTCTGTTGTACCTCTGAACTTGCAGTATGGCTTAGGGCAAATATCTTACTGAATACGGCCCTACACTCCTCTGTTATGCATGCATAAATCTTCGAACCGCAGAGGTCTAGTTTTAATCATAACTGCTGTAAGAATATTTTTATATTCTCTCTTTTAATGCTATTTAAATGCAATTTTTATAAGTACTTTTTGGCACACACTAATTGCAGAGTTTCACATTTTTCTAGGATGTTTTAAGAAATCTGAAATGATTTCTGGTATTTGAAACCAAGCTTGAAATTGTGCTGAAGACACAGTTCTCACTGAAAGACTTTTCAGCTGAATTAATTACAGTACAATCAATCTGTGGCACGTGGGACAAGGAATATCTGTTGATAACCTTGGCTGATCTTACTGTAGTTTGCATTCATGAGTCTGAACAGTTTTCTGGACATATTGCTATTGCCATTATGCCCTTGCTTAATTTATGTACTCGTGATGGTTTTGGCTATCTTGACAAAAAAATCCCACACTTAAGTCAAGGACTCTGGAACCGTTAGCTTTCAGTGACAAATTACCTGTGGACTCATTATATGCTTATTGTCTAAGGCTTCTTGTAATAGGAAATCTGTTTTGTATATTAGCATTTTACATCATTATCTTTGTGTATTCCAACTGGAACTATTAGAATCACATCTTCCTTCAAGAACAGAACTTGAAACAATTCAGCAAAAGAAATAAGAAATCAAGCTGTGCCATTCTTTTCATTGTCTTCTAGTTATATTATCTGTGCATGCATATATGCACTGAGGAAATGCAAAGCCCACGTAGCTCCAATATAATTCTAGCTTTTTAAAAACAAAGAGAAAGTCATCACTCTGTGAAGCTGAACCAACAATACAACACCAGGAAAAAATCCACATATGCTCAGCATAGAGCTGTATTGCCTTTTTTATTGTCAGGCTGCCCTATGCACAAGCCAAATGTCACCTCTGCAAACTGGTTGCATTCTTTGTCCACTCTCATGAAAGCGCAGGAAAACACACAGTGCAAAAGAAAGCCGAGCTGCCGTCTCGGTGCCAAAATACTTCTGGATTGGTAGAGGGTGTTCTACATTTTTGAAACATGCACCTCCCAGACTTGTGTCTAGAAATAGAAAACAATGGTAATCATGCTCCATAACTGTACTGAATCTCATTGAACTTTCTAATGAAATCAAAAATCCTGACTCTGGAAGAAATATTTTCAGTTTGAGATGGCATTCTGGCACCCGCTTCTGCAGCAGGAAACCACTCTGATTTGGGCAGGTTCCAGCTGCAATGGTGACAGAATTTCGTGTAATGAATCTATTCAGGACCTATTTCTGATCTCTTTGCTTCCTGTTCCTGGTAGGTTTACAGCATGCTGAAGTTATTTCATGGCAGTAGCAGCCCAGGGTCAGCCTCCCCACGATGACTTCCTCCTGGTGCTCTGCTGCATGATTCAGCACAGAAGTGATTCCCTGAATGTGTGGTGGCACGGTATACCTGCTGCACACCTCTTTCTTTCCTGACTCCGAAACCATCAGCTGGGGTTCTGCGGGGGCACCGCTTTGGATGGAACTGGTTCCCAAAGGTTATAATAAATATTACTACTCATTTCCAATAGGTGGCTCACATAACATTCTTCTTGGTTTCCAGAGGCAACTGGAAGGGGAATGATCTTGGCTTTGTATAGAAAACCTAGACAAATATTGTCTCTTCTGCCAAAGAATTCTTTTTCTTAGATACTCAAATCTTAAACTCCTGTATACTCAGATTTATGATTCTCTGCCACTGTATTTGTTGTAAATGGTGTTTCGCTTAGTTGCAGGTAGCTACAGGGTTTTAGCAATCTGCAGAATTGGATCACTAAAGTGCTGTTTAAATAAGAAAAAAAGTCTATAAAATCCTTTTGACCTCAACAGTATCCACAAATAGAGCAAACTTGTTTTACGTTAGATTTTATAGATACCCAGGGCATATACATTTTAAATTATGCAGTCTAGGAGAAAACTGGCTTTCACTGCATATCAGATACATCCAAACATGTATTAAGTGTCTTCTGAACCTATAAAGAAATATTTCTGTTCCACTTAATAAATGGGGGCCTGATTCTTCTACTGTCAGTGGTGTAATTTCATTGCCACAGAACTACAGCTGGTTCATATCTATGAAAACGACAAAGCCAGCACTTTAGCCTAGAGAGATGAGCGAGACTTTACTTAAAAGCATCATGCCAGTTGCATTAAATCTTGGTGCAAAACTGAAAGTTAACAATTTAAGAAATGTGTATTATAAATAGTTAATGACCTTTTTTTTTCCTTTCTGTTTAAGCTGCTGATATTCAAGACTTCATATGGTTTGTGAGGTTCAAAATGAAATTCCCAAGCATGGTGTACATTTTTTTCCCTGGGGATTTCATGCAGACTGTTTTGTTTAGCTGTATTTGAAAGCTATTTCACCATACAACGAGGTCCTAATTTTTACAGACAATCAAAGCTGCGCCTTACAAATAACCAACTCTTCACTTGTACAGAAAACAATGTCCTACGAAAAATTAAGTTGTATTTATTTTTTAATATAGTACTTAGAATATTAGGTATATGAATCTTGTAAATCAGAATTTAATTAAATTATCAATTCCCACAGCAAGTTCTGCATCTTCTACAAATACATCTCAAACTATATTAATCATATTCCTGCTTATGATTTTCCCAAGCTAAAGCTTTTGATGTTGCTTGCTAAAGTCTTAACAGAAATTACAAAAATCCAAATGCTAACAGCAACCAAGCCCACTTCATTGCTGAAACAGCAGACTTTTCCAGTGATAAGTTTTGACTCTCAAAGTCACACTCCTATTTATGTACCAACAGATATTTACAGGCATGGTAGGCTTTTCTGCTCTTACTGGGCTCATGTCTGGCACAAAAACATGCAGCAATGGGGACCTTAATCAAAAACTCATCCACATTTTTATGTGTGTTTGTCAGCCTGCATTTTGCCCCAGGCTGGTGGGATTCAGAGTTCAGCGAGCACCTCTGGTAACCAAAAAGCTTGTTCTCCAACCTCATTAATCACAGCTGGATGTGTAACAGGTTCCTCACACAACACCTCGTCCAGGGTGCCTTCTAGCAAAGGAAATACAGACTGATTCATGACCCACTGTTCTGAGATGGTGGACAGCTTGTCCATGTGGACTTGACTTCTGGATCCAACACATCCTCCAGAACTTAATGCAGTTAAACAAAGCTTCCCAATTGGTACTAGTCCAGCATTGATTTTTAGGTCCAAATGGAGAGGGAAAAAGCCTTCTGAAGCAACTGTTCCCTTGCTTTCTTTTTGGTATACCTCACAGCTTCCTATCTGTTTTAGGTCTGTGGCTCAGCTTTGGAATTTGTTTCCCTTTGTAGTGTTGAGCAACTGTCAGAAGAGGGCAGCTGCAGGAGAAAAGAATAAATTATGCATCTCTAATTCCTGAAGTTGTTTCCCTTCAGCAATTAGATCAAATTCCAATACAGAAAGTACACTCCAGCCACAGATATAGCCTGAACATAAAACCTGGTGAGTAACAGCAGGAAATATCTTTCAGATAGACGTGTCACTGCTGGTCATTCCTGTACAATGAGCGATGCTGAGACTCGGTATCCCATGGATACACTTAAATGAGACTTCATTTCTAACAATAGTTGCATTACAAAATGTAGCATATAAGTGTACTTGTCTTGTTGACCAAAAATTACACAAATATTTGGACTGTTCTTCCCTCTTTTCATTTATCTTAGCATAGCAAAAATTAACCTGCTAGTTACAGGGCTCTCTGCCTTGATGTGGTATTTGAGTGCATCAAGGTGTACCTGCCCACACAGGTGATTAGCAGCTATTGTCTGAAATAAAGTGATACTGCTGAGAAGCCTAACCTCAAGGAGAGTAAGGCTATGTACAGTTTTTCATAAATGATAGTGGCTTACTGAATTAGTGCTCTTCAGATGAGGCATACAAAACACTAGCAATTCTGCGAGTGGTACTAATTTGATTACTCATGATCACCTATGATCATTTGAACATACCTCTGATGAGCCTCCTCTTTCTGCAAAAACAGCTGAGGTTGCAGTTGAACAGTTGCCCTGAATAATGTTCTACATGCACGTGAAACATTGAATATGAGTATGCTGCTGCTGCTGCTGTTAATTTGATTTGGCGGGTTCCTCAGAGGGTGTGAACGAAAGCTGAACTTACTATTACTCATTAGTGGCTAACACAAGCAATTTACAACAAACAGACTAGCTCCATTTGAGTACATTTCTGGGATTTCCTTTGTGTGTTCAGAAAGGACAGGTAAATTATTTCAAAATTAAATGCATAGAACGACCCAGTTTATTGCAGCTTTAGTAACTCTGGAATGCATTTTTGAGAAATCCTAGATCCAAAGGAGAATACATTGCCTGCAAGAGTGTAATAATGCTGAAGGCCTGGCTACTTTTCCTAAGCTAGGATAATTCAAGAAAAGTGAAGTGAGTGCAGCTCACCTCACCTTCATTCTCTCTGTAGTATCATAACCTCATCTGCCTGTGGCCACACGAAGTGTCTATGACGGGGCATGAAAATAAATCTGCAGCTTAGTCTCTCTGTAGCATCCTAACCACCGAGAAAGAGAAGCCAACAAATAATAATAATAATAATAATAAAATAAAAATAAAATCCACAAAAAAAGAGTAGAGAAAGCAAGGAAGAGACAAAAAGGAACTTCTTCCTTAGTTAGCTCCTCACTTCATATTTTATGTCTTTTATGTTTTGAAGTCCTTTCACTTTTTTTTTCCTTGTAGAATAGCTATCTTCAATGTAAAATAATCTGATATTCCACTTATCTGCAATTTTAGAAGGCTTCATGCCCCACATTCATATGTAGCAATTGTTAAAATGATGACTTTATCAGTTGCCAATTTTTCATTCAATATGCAACAGAAAGAATTTAAAATAATATTTTCCATAGAAGTTAATGCCTGAAATGCATGAAGTAAAGTTCAGTATAATTAATATAGTAAAAGTCTCAGTCACCAAAAGGAAATTGCAGAATGTGGGTGTCATGCTGCTACCTGTTGCCTAGCAATATTGCATACGTGTGGCACAAGATTGATAGATATCACCCACTCAGATCGCTGGATTCAGACCTTCACCGGAGAGTTGTCAGTTGAAAAAACTGCCAAGAAGCAGAGAGAGAAATAACAGATGGGGAGGGAAGCATTGCAGGGTAACTTTGTCTCAGTGTCCAGCACCACGCTACCCAAAAGATCAGCTGAAAAACAGGAGATTCTAATTTTTTGAGTCTGTTTTTCCAACAATCTGTGTAAATATATATGTGTATATATAAATATATATATATAAGAAAACTTACTTCCCAGCCAGGTTTATCTAGGTTGTGCAAGTTGGGGTAATGATATCCTGAAATTAAAATGGCAATTCAGTTTCATAATTTTTAGTGACTCACACTGCATTACCTTTAAGTAGGATGAACAGAAAATTCTCTGACATTACAGATAATTATAATGTTATTATAGTGTTCTTGATAACAAATGCTAAAGTTAAGTTTAAGATGCAACACAGCATTTCAAGCAACTCATACCTTCTCAAAATATACTTTTTGCTAAAATTTTCCATGATCCACTTGGCTTCAAAGTCAGCTTTTTCTGTGAAATCTTTCTATGGAATTAGTTCTGCCATTTTTGAACTGAGTCGAGGAGCCTCCATATGTTCTATTCTAAATTCTGGACTTGCATAATTCCAAAAAATGACTAAAGATAGAAGTCTCAGACCTGACAGGTTTTATAATTCTCATTAGAGGAAGTAAATAATAGTCTTATTTTGGAGAAAATTAATTAAGTGTTTAAAAATAATGGCATCCAAAGCAATTTCATGAACATGCACAGACTGAAGATATTATTTCAGGCCAAAATGGTTTTAAATACTGTTTTATAAGAAGGCATGCTCTTAACTGTTTAAAGTCATTACACTTGAAGGAAGCCTTATTTATTTAGTCCCATCCATTAGTAAGGATTCATTAAAATAATACAAAGCATGAGAAAAATCTAATTATAAAAAGACCAAACAATCAATTCAGTAGAGCATGAACTGCACAACCATCTGTTGAACAGTCCCGTTTGCAAAGGATTCAACATCCATCTTAGTCGCAGAAAACAGAGGAACCAACAACACAAAAGCCAAGGAGGAAGCGACAAATAATAATGAGTACAAGTAAAATAAATGGGAATCACAGTTGATCCTAATGCCATGAAGGCTGAGGATGGCTTGTCTTGGGAACAGAAGAGTGGACCACTAGTGGATGCTGACAAGGATGAGGGAAGCAATCCAGACTAGCAAGATGCAGGGTAGCAGGCAGAGGGCAGCTCCCCTGGCACGAGGCCTCGGCTGCGGGCCTGCACGACGAACTGCACAAACATCCACTCTGCAGTTGATTTAAGGTAGAAATACTTCCCTAATAGCACACCCAGGGAAAGGCCTTCTGCATTCACTAAGTGTATCTTAATTGCATTCTGTTTTTGCTGACGTTTGGTGCTGTTCAAAGCACTTAGATAAGATTTTTGGAGGTACTGTGTGACTTGAAAGCTACCGGTATCGGCAAGCACTCAGCTGCCTCCCAGTCAGTTCCCAATACACCCACACAGCAGTTGTTCCACACTGCACTTCAGCCAGATCCCACGCAGAGCCAGGACTTGGGGTCTCCTACACAGAGCTGGAGACCAAGCAAGGCAGGTGCAGGAGGAGCACATTAGTGCTGATTAACAGAAACCAATAAAGGGAGTGGTGGTGGGCACCTGTGGGCTTTGTCAGGCCTGGACATCAGTGGCAGGAGCAGCTCTCCTTGCTGGAGGTTGGGAGCTAATGTCTGCATATTGGGAAGTGGTGAGTAGGCGTTTCTTTATTTTCTTTTAAACCATACCAAGAAGAATCCGTCACCGGTTTATTCCCTTTTATGTAATCTAGAGGTACAGCAGCTGAAAAGTGAGATGTGAGTTATTTGAGTGGTTCAAAATTGTGGCTTTGAGCGTGTGCTTTAGCTTTGAGGAAGGCTGCTTTGAGGTGGGTCTGTGCTCTGTGATAGGAGGCAGGCATTGAAAACACAGCGGCCTGTGGGAGAGCAGGTCAGTCAGTGAGGAAGTGGTGGTTTTCTCCTGTTTTTAGTTAATATTTCTGTAACGCAAAATGATTTCAGTAGTCTTGATAGCAATGTTAGGAAAAAATAAAGCATAGCAATGCACAGTTATGTTAAAATGTTTTTTGTTTTTATTTTTTTTTTTTTTTTTTTTTTTTTTTTTCTTTATTTTTTTTTTTTTTTTTTTTTTTTTATTTTTTTTTTTTTTTTTTTTTTTTTTTTTTTTTTATAATTTTATAATAGATAATATTTTCATTTATATTTGTTGAGGAGACTAAGGGAGGAAGCCTGGTCCTCTTCCCATGGCTATGCAGGCATTTCATGAAAGAAGTGTGCTGGCAGGCCCTGGAGAAGCACACATCATTTGTTTTCATCTTCTTGTGGACCTTCTAGTATTACCAGGCTGGCTTCCAGTTTGGCATTTATATTGCAGTCAAATGTTGGGATAACATTTACTTCGAAATGTAAGCCAAAGTAATGTAACGGACCAGCTTCATCTTGCTTAAGTCTATTTAAGGATACACACCTTTCCAGCTTGAGGAACATAACATTTTAGCTCCATTCTGACTATAAGGAAGTCTCAACCAAGAGAGTGGAAGGGTGCCAATAGCAGCACTATTATTTGGCAGGCAGGAGGTAACCTTACAGTAAACAGCTGTCAACTTCACAGTCTAGCTGAATTTTAATGGTTCAAAGACTAAAGAGAGATATGATTTTGCCTGGGGTCTCAGCTGAATTACTCAGGGCTATGTTTAAGCCATTACGTTAGGGTCACGTGACTTGTGTATGTAAATTCCTCAAAGGTGCCATTAAAATGTCAGTTCTTAACTTAGCTAGAACTATAAACCACTCCAGTACAGTTTAAATCTCTGATCTAGTATAAAGCAATCAAAATAGAATAAAAAGACTACTGTGTGGTTGGAAGCACTGTCATTTCTAACCACATGCAGATTTGTGCCATTAATCCCCATCATTTCAGGTTGGCCTTGTTCTGCATGTAGCAGAGAGCTAGACTTAGCATGGGTAAAGTAACAGTATTAGGAAACATAGAGAATTAGTCCCTTAAACTTAATTGCAGTGTGTAAGTGCCCGTTTCTTTCCTTCTTCATGAGTGTCCATCAAAATATGGCCGCCTACTTACTAAAGCTCTACTGCAACAATTTCCTCTATTTTTGGAGAAATACAGGGATTAGTAGCAGACTTTGGAATATTGATAGAGAGTAGAAATCAGAAAGGACCATACCTTCCAAATTAGGCCACTGGCCTGTGAACCACACTGCATAAAAATAAAATAAAATTCTCCACCATATGAAGAGGTCTGTACTGAAGCAGCAATTTACAACTATTTCTTATGCATGAAAAAAGAACATTGAAATTCGTAGTGTAATTCTACACCAACGCAAGTACCTTCAGTTTCTGCTGTGGACTATGCACATGAACTTACCTTCCTGTCGGTGACATTAGACAATTAAAGCAGTAATTTAATTGGTGATTCTGGAGTAAAGAGTGCTGGGATGAATATTGATAACCTTAATGAAGGAACAAGCTGTGATAATAGATCCTAGTGCTGGAATGCAGTATGATGAACTAGGGTTATGATTTGAAGAAAGTTAGAGATGCAAAGCTAGAAGTCAGTACAAAACTATAAATTACCAGTGACTAAGCTATGTGTAGTTTCAGAACCCAGCATATTTGCCTGCACCTGGTCTGCCCCATGAATCTACACCTGCAGGATATTGATATTTCTGTTACAGATATGAGTAAGGCTATGCATTTTCTAACAGTGCAGCTGTATACTAAAGCACTATGTATCATGAAAGGCAGGAAGGCAGGGGCAAATACACTCTGCTGTACTTACGTTTTAAGCAGTAATCTTTATATTATTCTGTTACTCCTACTCCATAGGAGTCAGAAATCCTGTAGCACTCTCAAAAAATTATACTGCAGAGCAGATGAGTGTATCTTCAAAATGGACGTTTTTTGGAAGATAAAGTTGAGCCCTGCAAAGGAAATAAAATGCAGATTTATTGAAGCAAACAACAACAAAAAGCTGTATATTGGATTTCAAGTCCTTTTTATATTGTAGGGTCTATAAAATCATGTTCCTTGCCCTTTATATTGCAAGTCAAGCAGGAACAACCATTGAAAGTTTATTTTGATCACCTATCTTTTATGTAATCAAACACATACTGAATTCCAGAGTGATTTGTAGAGAAATATCATATTTCTTCTCTAAAAACAGAGAGATAAAATTGCTCCTAATGCCTTATCAATAAGTTTTCTTATGATATTCATGGAAGTTCATTTTCTTGATACTTCACCGAAGGCACAGAGGCACTTTGAGTGCATTATTCTAGAGTACCTATTTCCAAAGACTTGCGCCTCTTCACTTAAGGTAAGATTTATCACCCTTGGAAAAACATAGGTAAAACAGGCTTTATGCTGAAGAAATAGGCGAAGCTGAAAGACAGGTTAGAGGTGCCTATTGAAGGAGTACAGAGCAATTAATTCATTTACACCTACTCCTCAGTCCCACTGCAGAAAGGAGAAGCTATTATGATTGTGTTCTCATATATAAAGTATAGTACTGCTGCTTTCAAGAAATTACTTGTTTCACATGTCTTCATTCCTTTCCCAACTGGATTCAAATTCCCCACCGTGCTGCCCCGTGTGGAGTCATGATGAGCCTCAACGCTGTGTGGACTCAGTTGTTTTAAACTGGATGTAATAAATGGAGTCAATGCATAATGTTGAACTGTCAAGTGGTAGATGGGAGTTCTAATATTGAGAGCTTAGCATACTTATTGCCATGACAATCACTATTAAAAATATTTTTAGCTTATACTAAAGGTATAGAAAGAGGGGAAGGAAAAGGCATTTGAGATGTGAAGCACAAAGACTTCAAATAAAAAAAAACATTGCCCTTCAGTAAGCGGAGTATTTGAAAGGGAACCCTTGGTTTGACTGTCTAGGATAATTAGATTTGATATTAACTGTCTTCTCAGGGATAGAAAAAAGGTAAGTTCAGCTAGGCAAGTGCTGCAATTGGTCAAACCTTGTTCTTATGAAACAACTGATTGTGGCCTGCACATGATGCAATATCTCTGCCGAATAACTCTCTTGGCCCCTTGCTGCCTCCTTCCATCTCAAAAATACGGAACTTAGTGGTAGCTACTTAATCTCATCGCAGTGCTCTGGGGTTTAATTAATAGTTCTTTACAGAGAAGTCTAACAATATTTGTCAATATGTTTGCTGCTAGGCATTGCACTTTCTCATCCAAAGTTTATAAGAGAAAGATGACATTTGCCTTTGCCCCCAAAGTACTGTGTAATAATTTATTTCAGAAATAGAAAGGAAGTTCCTATTTTCCTTGTAACAGTGTCCATGAAAGATGCTGCCAAAGAGGCATGATAAAAAGTGTGGATTTTTTTATCAGGGATGTCATAGGGGATAGTGAATAAGCACCGATGATTACTATTTCAAATGTCTAATGACCTTTTCACTAAAGCAATTGGACAATGAACCTCTACCATGCTCTATTGCTTGTCATAGAATTTGTGCATATGGATACACAAACAAGTTGATTTTCTGATAGAGTAATATACCTCAAGACTTTGCATTACAGTTAGTATTTTTTAACCAGATGTTGGAGTGTGAACTTTAAGAAGTAAATGGTTCAAGTCTGTATATCACAGACTGTGGCCGGAATTTACATTGTGGAGCGTTTCTACATTATCTGGCACAAAAACAAGAGGACTGATGTATGCCAGCACAAACTGTGAAGGAGGCACTGATGACAGAAGCAGATCAACAGGGACATTTGCACCAAGGCAACTCCCTGTTCTTGTATGGAGATGTGCAAAATAGTGACAGGTGCAGCATCTGCTGAATTGTTTGTAGTGCGGCAGCCAGGAACACACTTCAGTTTGCTCAACAACAAAGTGGTTTTTATTCTTATTTTTTTAAAGTAGCATTCAAAAGATCAAAAAAACTTCATTACCTTTCAAGCTACAATGCTGAAGTGTTTGATTATAAAATGACCAATGGAACCTTTGTGTTTTATCTTTATGGGCAACCAGGAGAATTTGATGTTGAGACAAAACCAAACATACTCAGGGCTTTTGCACTTCAGTTTTGGGGAAAGTGGCAGTGCCTATTGTTGCTGTTTGCATTATGAATAAGTCAGTCAGTTGATTAGGAAGCACCAGTCCTTGCTAAAAATATCACAGCGCTTTTTTATATATATAGAAGTATCAGAATTATTCAGATGGCTCTGAGCTCTTTGCATTTGGGCCTGGGGTAATGGGGAAAAAATACAGGTGGAGTCCTGGCTGAAAAGAGCATTTTTAAGTGCTACATACACTAATTACGGTATATTTAGGCTAAACAGCTTGACCATGACTCATGTGGGAGAATTTCTTAGAATCACATAAGATTGGTATGAGGCTCCTTCACTCCTGCTAGTACTGTGTTCATGCTGGATTACATGGCAACGTTATAATGCTTTTCATTAAAGAAGTCCTGGACTGTCATAGCCCAGTGCTTAGAAAGAGTGGAGAAAGACACAAAGGATTTCTCACCTGCTTATTTGCACAATAGCTTTGGTTCTTGAATCATGCAGTGCAAAGCCCCCAAAAATTGTACCTGAAAAATATTCTGGTAAATGCAGAACTGTGGTATTTCCTATTTAAAATACAAAAACCCATGGGAACAATTTTCCGTATTTACACTGAAACTGTGAAGGCAAAAGATGTCTTGGCTGAATGGTTCCCCCTCAGTCCTCTGTTTGAGAAATATCTATAAAGACTGAATAAGGTGGTGATTTCTGGACAAAAGAATGAATTGAGTTAATAATGTGAGCACTGAGGTAAAGAGCAGTTTACAGACACAGCTGGTGTGAAAGCCCTGTTGTTTCTTTAACTAAGGTATTGACTGAAGCTGGACTGCTATAAATCTTCCCGGAAGAAATCTGTATGTATACAAGCTTGAAAATTAAGTCTGCCCTGTTGTGATTGAGACAGAAAAAGACTTGACTCTCAGAACTTCGCTGGTCTGTAAAATAACTAAAAGATTTGGCAGGAAGGAGAAAGACAATGTGATCTGGTACACATTTTTTAAAAGAAAATTGAACTTATACTTCCACTTTATTGAGACATTAATCCTAGAAAATTGGCTCCTACACATAACCTGAACCTATATCGCATCCTTCTACTTGTTCTCTGATATTCACCAATTGAAGGCATATCACAGAAAATAAATCTGTTTTCTTGCCCGAAATATGAACAATTTCAAGAGAAAACACTGAGCTGAAGAGAAAGCCGAAGGAAAAAAGCCATGTAACTGCAACAGATAAATAAAATTACTGCCTCTAACTAATAAACTGGAAACCTGAGTACTGTGTTTGACAATAATATAGGAACTATAATTTGGCTCACAAACCTCACAAGAAGTAGTAACAATGGTTATGTGTTTTCCTGATGAGAAGCTGGGCCTGTTGTTGACCTCATCATTCTAAGGTGTTTGTTCTCTGGATATTCAGAGCACACAGCACTTCCACGGAAATCTTTTGTTCTGAGTGCTGAAGTGTTACACGGTTATCTTCTTGTGCAATTGAAGTTGTGCAGAAAGCAAAGCCTAGATCCCAAACATTCAGCCATAACGGCTCTTGGGGAAACATTCAGACAATAAAATGTACAGTGCGAATATTGGATGCAGCAGTGAAAAGTGGTCGGTCATCCTCTTGCAAATACTCCACAGGCTGTTTGTAAGTGGTAATTATGATCTGCCTGTCATTTAGGCAATGGTTTACTAACTAGGATAGCCAGCAGACAGTGCTGTTGGACTAGCAGGCTCCTTTGAATGGCTGCATGGCTAGAAATAGAAGTCTTGGAGAGGTTTCTAATTGCAATTCAAATCTTTATAGAAAGTATGCTGTTATGAGTGCAAGCTTTTGTTGTAAAACCAGGTCCAAAGGACACACGTTGACAAGCTAGGCATCTCAATAATTGAATACTAGGGCTGCAAGTTGGAGATTTGGGTGCTTCAGGCAGTTTTACCCTGCAGATGTTGAGGATGTTACCAGTTAGCGATGCTGTGCGGCTGCATGCTGGGCTTGGTCAGACTGAAAGGAGGGTCAGCTGCGGAATGAGAGGTTGTGGCGATGCTGGAAACAAAGATGGCTCCCTTACTTCATTACAGTGACTTAGGTAATTTTGGTTGGCACATGGTTTACCTTTGATCTACACACTTGCTCTTGACCCAAATCTCAACTCCCTTCCTGTTGTCTATGACTTTTAATCTCCTTCATAGCTTTATGTAGGCAAAGGATGGATTCATTTCCTGGTGATTTAACGCTGAATTCTTCAAGTTATTTGGACAACTACATGTGAGAGAGGCGATTAAAATGTTTAAAATTCTGGTACCTGGCTTTTCAAGCTATTTTACATTGGGCAAATTTCTTTCTTTTTGTATAATTTGCCTGTCTTTCCATTGGTGAAAACTGCTTTAACTGTTAGTTGAGGTCACTTAATCATCATCAAAGCGTATGTGAATTTACTTAATTTGCATGCTGTGAAATGCCGCAAGGTTTCAGGACCAAATCTTCAGCCGATAGACATCTGGGAGATTTCTGTCTATTTCAAAGAAGTCGTGTCAGTTTACATTAGCAGAAGATTTCATCTTTAATTTTTTTCATAATGGCATATCTGATCTGAATCCAGAGGTCCATAAATGACATCCACTGGGGAGTGGAAATATTAAAACAAAAATACAAAGTCAAGCCTTCCTATATATATCTCTTTATGCATAAGTATTCTACTAAACATTTCTCTAAATGTGCATGGAAAAATCGAGCAGAACATAGAATCTATAGTGGAAAGACAGTTGTGTATTTTCATACAGAATTGATGACTAGTTATGGGAGGCAGAATTACCAACTCTAGAGAACACAGATGTTAACTGGCGTAATGCCCTCTTGATGCAAATAAATACATTAGATGCTATAAAAGATTTTAAAACAGGAGAGCTCATCTTGGCAGGAGATATATTTGCTGGATTTGTGCTATTCATTTTGTTTTATAGAATTGCTCTGGAATTGGAATAGACTATTTGAGGAGCTTCAAAATGCACCAGTAGAATGAGGGTTTAAATTCACTTTATTTCTGATGGTTTTTAAAGGGGAAAAAAAGCTTAATTTGTGCACAGACACTTCACCTCCCTTAGCACCCACAGGGGCTGAGCTTACATGTCTAGTAAGCTCAGCAACGACATGATCACAAAGTGAGGGAAGGCTGGACAACTGTTCAAACAGCCGGGGCTCTTGGTATGTCTGAGGCATCACTGAGGGGCACTTTCCCTTTCCATTCAAAAGCTGTGATATTTGCATTCTTCCCCTGTCATTAATATTCTTTATGATCCCAGTCTTGCCAATGTTAGCCCTGCCAATCTTTCACCACCTGCCACTCTCTTCAAACACTTCTTTTTATTCCCACATGATTGTCTGAATCTCTTCCAAGTAAAACCTGAGGGAATACAATGCGACCTGTCTCCTCCCTTTCCCCTACTGCTCTCTGTTCCTGTTACCTGTCAGAAAAATATGGGAGAGTTTTGTATGCACAACTTTATAACAACCAGAGGGACAGAGGCATCTGTTTATGACAGCAACATTCAAAACATGGTCAAAAAGGTAGTGACATAGCCTGGGAAGCATGGCTGGGGTGTTTTAAGGCAATTCTTTCCCCTGCTGTTTGTACTATTTTTGTTCTGCTGCCTTAATGAAAAGGCTGTATAAGGTCCCACATGTCAGCCTCTCAATTCAGCAATGAGGTGCTCATGCAAGCCCACCTAGAGAAGACTGAAGAGCTCTGGAGGAACTGGGCGCTGGTCTGCTGGTCTGCTTCATTGCAGTGTTTCCTATCTTAAAGTCCTGATGTTCCTTTGCAACATTCATTACTAGAGTAGAATGAAGGGCAGAGGGGAAGTATGAGCTTGATTTTTTTTTCTCCTAGCTGGTTGTCACATTCCATAGTTGCTGCTTTAATATCTTGCAGTCATTTATTTGTTCCCAGGACATGTCCCTTCAACTTCCTGTTCTCATTTTTCAAGCATTTTGGAGCTTTTTGCCTCCTCTCTTTGTCCCTTCTGATTTCCTGGTGTCAAGATAGCTTTTTTGTGTTGCACGCTGTTGTTTTATGAAGCCTTTGTCTCATACTCATCTCTCTCCTCTACATGCTACTGTGAGCTCCCTTTACCACTGCCTGCATTTCTGCATCATATCAATCTCACCATCTGACAGATGCAGCCTCTAAAATAACCTGTGCATGATGCATGCAACCCAAAAATAAACATTTATTTCAGCATTAGGTGCGTCATACCTGCAAACACCTCTTTTATCTAGACATGTTTATTTTAACGCTTATTGTATGAATACCAGGATCTCAGCATACTCTACAATACCATCTGCCACTTGCTCTTGTATTACGCGTAATTTAAACACTGGAGTAACATAGGGTCATATTAATGTTGCTGTGTTCATACGTAGCTCCACGCTTTGACAAGTATACCGGTGTGTTATAAGGATTACGCAAAATCTTACAACAGAGGTTTGAAGTGGAGCTCTCACATTCTTACAGAATGTAAATTCAGACAAGATGTCACACTAATAGTTGTATGATGTGAGTTCAGGTGATGCTTCATACTTGTTCTGAATCTTCTCAATAACTTAAATATCAAAGGGTAAGAATGACAGACTTGCATGATAAGAAATGAGAGTATAACCCTCTGGCATGCTCCCTGATTTCATTTTTCAGGCTGGAGGAAACTTAATTCACGTGTTCAAGTGACTTAATCTATAATTTAATGAACTGCTGGAGGGTTTTTGTGGACCATCATTGTTGATAGGACACTGAAATGGCTATACTTGGTCAGACTGGTTCTTGAAGCCATTATCCATAGTAAGATCCTGCAATAACCTGTCGTGTAATGAGCATCATTTCATGGATTAGATTTACTTTTGGAGCCTGAGATTACTTGCACCTCTGTTTCATGTTCCAGGACGTGTTTGGGTATTTTTCAATGATTTCAGGTTGTTCATACCATAATTATTCCACATTAACACTTTGTTAGGAGAGTCATGTGAAACAGGGACTGCTTTTGAAATGCACGTAAAGCAAAGCCTAATTAACACCAGCTTTCTGGTAGTCTCCTGTGCCACAGAATTCGGGATGAGTTACTGTGGGATAATGTAGCTACTGATAGCTAAAATATGGTACATGTTTTTAAAAGCAACATTTGGTGTTGCAAATCTAGCCTCTAATCATTAGTTGTTTCTATCGCTGTGTGCCCTTGCTCTGGTATATCACAAAGTTCCCGAAGGCACTGTTAAAGGCTGGGGATGTGGTGGCAGGTAGTCCCTGAGGACTGATAGCAAGCTAAATTAAATCACTTTTAAACAGCCATTTACCTCTCCAAGGCTTCTGGACTTGCATTCGAAGGCTACAGATGAAGTCTCAGAGCTTCACCAACAGCGGATCATCTTCCAGCAGCAGAGCACTGAGTGGCAGCAGAGCACTGAGCCTTCTGAGAGTCCCACCCTGTGCCAGCCTGGCTCCTTGTAGTGCGGGCGATCGGGCTTTCCAGCAGTACATATGCAAAGCCACCCTCTGTCAATTCTGAAACAATTTGTGCTTGATCGCTGGTACTTCTTTCATCTTTAGGAGAAAACGGTCCTCGTTACCCCATTTTGCAATCACAAAGTCATTTCTGGGTAAAGTGATTTTGGAGGAATTTCGGGTATTAGTTCTAGTAATAATGACAAAAATAAAGCGCAAAGTATCTTATTGTTAAAGCACCGGCTAAGAATTACTGCCATCCTTAATGCAGAAGGAGCTGATTGGATGCAAAAAAAATCCCCTTTATATCCTGAGGCAGTAGGGGATAGGATGTTAGCCTTGCACTTCCCAATGCTCTTTTAGCGGGTATAAGAAATACCTCAGCAGTTCAGTGCCTGCTAAGCAGTAGGTAAGTTCGGATCATCCCAGAGCCTCTGATCTTATTAAAGAGAAGCTGTATATATTGAACAGATTTTTCAGACTACAGCGTGAAAAGTCTGAATATGAAGGTGCTCCATCGTGAATTACAGTAGCTGTGCTGTTCTGTTCTAAATGTCTTTAACTGTGGTCCAGAATTCTCTGTAGCTGTTCACACTGCACCTTCAATCTATTGTGGACTTTGTGGCTAAAAAAGTAATCTGACTTAGTGTCAAAAAAGCAAAGGATGCTGCCTTGATGTAACGTTGAATTACGGGGTACCCAACCTGCCCAGGATGCGGTGTTTTAGCATTGCTGCTGAATGGATATTTCATGGGGAACTGATCTGTTTGCTGTTAATGAAAGCTATTTGAATAAAACAGAGCACTGTATCTGTAATGAAGCACCAGAAACTATACATAAAAAATAAAAAGAACAGCAGAGTAATTTTCCTTATTGTTTTATCCATTCAATCTTCTTTATGAAGTTTGCACTTGCAATGAAATTGAGCCTTCTCCCAGAAGGCAAAATACACGAAAATCATATGCACAAGAATCGTTGGTGAACTGTGCCGGAGCACCTTTTTTGTGAGTCCATATTTTATATGTCCATTATGTTAATTATTGAACCCTTGAATCACCTATTCATGATCGTTGCACTTTTCAAAGTACAGAAAAGGAATATAAAAGCTCGACTTCCAGCTTGTGTAATTTGATGTGCCCACATCTACCCACTCTGACTGTCAAGGTACGGTCATTTATGTGACGGCACCTCAGCTTGTGTTTCTGATTTCTGTATTAACTAACTAAAGCATAGGAGCTGGGCAAGGCACTGAGCACCACGTTCTCAGGTGGCAGAGGAGCATTTGGTGGAGGTAGATTGCAGGGGCCGTACCAACACGCTTTGCAGAATCGGACAGGCTGTCTCTGAAATTATCCAATAATCACAGCGGTTTCAAAATCTCAAACTGGAGTTCAGTCTGATTTTAAGAACTGGCTTTTCTGGAGGTTGCAGCCTGCTTTCTAGAGGGGGAAGAAATCTCATTTTATTTAAAATAGAAAGAAATTTGTTCTTCTCCTGCTGCTTTTGATAGGGTGCTTGACTACTCTATAACCCTCGTGGGAAAATATTTTGCTTAAGTTCTATTTTTATCTCCTGTTTGTTTATTTTTAATTACTATTCCCGTGCCCTGGGATTTGCCATTGATCTTCATCTGCCTACACAATTATCTTTGGCTTGCTGAAGGGTTTATTTTTTGAGTTGTGCGTGCTCTTTGAACACTTTGTGTATTTCTATGTAACTACTTGTAACAAGAGGATTCCGCTTTACTTGGAGGAAAGGTGGCTTAATATAACTGAAGTTTCAAGGGCATATTAACAAAGAGAAGATGTTGTCTGAATAGCACTGATATCTTAAGGTGATTGTCTCCATAACAAGATCTTGGGGGAATGTGCACCATGAAATGAGGTGTTCCTGCCCCAAAGTTACCTAGGGAACACTGTAACATAAAATGTGGGAGTTTAATGTCTTTAAGAGCGTTTTAAATGCACTGAAGTTCTTTGCAAAGCAACTCCCACTAGCTTGAGAAATATCTCTTGAATTTATGAAAGATTTATCTAACTTTGCTGGAAGAGACTGTTTTTACTTCTCACAGTACTGGAGGCTCTGCTCTCTCTTTGGGCTTTACAGGATTGTTTAAGTTCTGTTGTTTTGTTTTAAGAGAATGGGATCTTTGAGTAGATAAGTGCTGATCAGCTGCGTTACTATATAACCTGAGGTTCTGCCCTAAAATTTATTTTCCTTCATCTCTGAAGAAATTGCTTTTCCTGTACAAGCAAATGTAAAATAAAATAAAATTAAATTACCTGCTCCAGTAAATATTGGCAGCAAAAGTCCAAAATTTCCTTCAGCTCTGAGTGTTTCGATATCTGCTAAAGATTTCTGATATATTCTATCCGAACTCTTAAATATGTATTGTAAAAATTGAGCTGGTGTTGAAAGATACTTGCCAACAAAGGGATGAAATGAGAACTGTGGGCTGTGCTATTGGAGTCACAAAAGGAGAGTCCCACACCCAGGTGATCTCCCTGACTGCCACTGAAATTCTTGTTCTGTCCATGTCTGTCTGTGTGTTTGCCAGGAGGACCTTGCAGGGAATGTCAGTGTTTGGGAATTTATGTGGCAGTAAATAGTAGCTTTTGGCTTGGGATTAGTCTGAAAGATCATATGACTATCTTGCACATTTGCTTTCCAAAATTATGGGCTGAGCAGTTTCTAAAGAAAGGTCTGAAGAAGGTTGATCATTGAATCATCCTTTAAAAATCAAAAGAGAACTGCAATTACAAGTAGCAGAGAAAATCCATAGAATGGAGATAATTTGCCACTGAATTCAAAGGGGCAGTTGTCAGCTTATATGAGTTGGCCCGCTTACACAGTATGGGGATTCAGCCCTACCAGTTTTTTCAAGCAAGTTCTGTAGAACCCATTTAATGTCAGTTGCTTTCATTTTTATTCAGTTTGATTTGACTAATTATTACTGTTCCTTCTGTTAGAATGGGCCAAACGGCTCCTGTCAGAGCCTTCTGCTCAAATGACTCACTCTAGAGAAATGATGTGCAGTGACAAATCTTGCAGCTTATCAGTGAGGACCAAGGAAATTTGTTGTCCTGAGCGCTATTCGCATGTGCCTGGAGCTCAAGCAGCTGCCAGGCTGTGCCTGGACTTGGTTCTCCTTCCTCACTCTGTTCTGCATTGCCACAGAGCTACAGTCTCACTGTGGACTGTAAAAGGTCAGCAAGCTGTGCAATTAATCTGAGCTACACGCACATCTCAGAATATGCCACACTGCATCATTTCAGCTATTATGCAAACTATTACTATAGTTTAGGTTTACTTTGAAAGTTTCTGCAGGCCCTAAGTTAAGAACCTTCAATTTCATGAGGAAATTTGAAACAATTACAGCCTTACCAGTAAATTCATTTTCTCTCGTTCTCTGCAGTTCTTGGATTTCCCTCTGTTCCCTGTGGGGAACAGATTCATTAGACTGGGGGATAGGATTCATTAGAATGAGCACATGCATCTTTCTTTAACCATACCACGTCTGAATCACTGCTGTGGTGACTGCTGTAGTGCATGCAGGGAGTTTGTAGAGAAATGTTTAAAGAAAAGCCAACTTGCATGTAATTTCCTCAGCTTTTAATCCTAAACCAGGAAAAAAATAGTTGGTTGTCGTTTTAACTGGCTCCACTAATTCCCTTCTATATATTTGGGCTGAGAGGGTTTGTGCCCCATGCATGTACTACCTCAGCCTGCTGGAGGAGATGTACAGCACGTGGCAAGCTGTTCATTCTAACAGGGCGTGAGCCTCTATGCCTGAGGGGTTGTTTGTAGGCTGCCCACGAGGTAATGCAGTACTGGGAGGGGTGATGGGGTGACTGAGGTTTGCTCAGGCTGAGCCTCTGACTGTGCTGGTAGCTGAAGGATGGCTTCAG
The DNA here is from genome assembly GCA_016647715.1 of Pavo muticus. Taxonomy (NCBI): domain Eukaryota; kingdom Metazoa; phylum Chordata; class Aves; order Galliformes; family Phasianidae; genus Pavo; species Pavo muticus. The sequence goes on along the minus strand of JACDJE010000089.1, from coordinate 580,258 downwards.
ACCCGGGGCTGTTGACATCTGCGCTGAACAGTGCAGCGCTGAGCTAAAATCCCACACCAGCATTCCTGAATGATGATGTTGGCTTGAATTTTCTACATGTTTTTTCCCCTCTTTTTGGCTCCTGCTTTGGAAGATAAATATTAGAGACAAACTGAAATTTCCCTTTCAGTTAGACCCATTTCACAGGTGGGAAAAAAAACAAAGATGGAGATTCCACTGCTACAAGGTGACTGCTACAGTCATGTTACAGCTGACTTCGCGTTCGCAAAGACACCACGAAGCAGGTTTCATGCTGCTGCCACCACTGTGATATATAACGTGTTCAGGCCTTGCACGTGGGGAACTTGGGCTGTGGAAAGGGACGGATGGCACGGGGCAGGCGCTGGAACAGGCAGCTGCCTGTGGTAGCAGGGCTGTTTCCCATTTATTACAAGATGCATGGAGGACAAGGTCTGAATTGCTCTCCTCGGGTCCCATGCTGTGTTAATGCCGGTGAACAGCTGAACTCATCTGTTGCTGCTGTAATTCCTTCTTCAGCAGAATTTCCCAATTCGTTCACTATACTATATATGTACTTATATTACTGTTTTAAAGTTATCCTTCCCTCCATCAAATCCTCTAATTAAAATGAATAGAGAAGGTTTGTTTTTCCCCTTTTTGTGAGGCAGAGTGCACTTCCCGTTCTCCCAAAACACAAATCCTCAGACTCCAGCAGTTAAACTGCAATTCATAGTGCTAACATTTGGATTTGGAAGCGTTTCACAGTCGCAGATGGGGCTCCACAAGGTGCAAAGCAGTGAAGAATGCTGTAAATTGTTGAGTCAGGTTAAATTAAAAAAGTTAAAAGGGGAAGAAAAAAAACCTCTTAGATAAGCAAGGGAAGATGCTCTAGAAGAAGAACAGCTTGCATCTGACTGTATTCCTACATCTCCCCAAAGTCAGCAGGGCCAAGTCCAGCCTCCAAGAAATGTTGTGGAGCTCTGGAGGGGATGAGTGAGGGACGGCGTGTTCTGGAGGCACCTCCAGCCTGTGAGAGCAGCCTGTTGGTGGCTGGAGGCCTGTCTCACCAAAGCTCCTTCATGCCTGCATGGTTCTGGCAAGACAGCTGGATGCTGGCTTGGCTTCCAGCTGCTGAGATGGGAAAGGACGAAGGTATGGGGGAAGGGGGGGAGGGGGGAGATGCTCCAGGGACTGCGGGCTTTGCTGGACTTTTGGGACCACAGCTGGTGGAATGGGGATGGCTGCCTATGGATAATGCCTTGCGCCTTCTTCCTTCCTAGTGCTTTGGGTGCTCTCCAGAGGGGTGGCTGGGCAGAGCAGTCCATGAGCAAGGTTGATTTCTGTTTGCGTCTGCATGATTAACATGTTTTTTGTTGAGGTGCTGCATTAAATGTGCTTTAACTGTGGTCTCTGGTCAGTTAAGATTTGGGTTTTGAATGGGTTTTTCAATGGGAGCTGTGCTATAATGCTGCTATGGGTGCTGTGGCTTCTGGAGGAGCCCATTCAACCCTTGGCTCCAGAATCCATCTTGTGAGTCAGCTTGTTGTGTAACCTCATGGAGACTGGGAAGACCAGGAATGTAAATTGAAAGTGAATCAACTGAGCTGTTGCAGAGGTGTGAGGTTGGGATAAGATGGTGATCATTGAGACTCCTGATGGGGGGGGAGGAAGGAAGAAAACAAAGAAAAAACATTTTGTTTTTCAATGTAGGGGGTCGTAGACGCATTGTAGACTTATGGTCTACAGAGATTCAGACTGCAGATGAGGCAAGAATTATATGGAGCAGAAGAGAGTTTAAGCTAGAAAAATGTGATTGAGTTAAGAAGAAGAAAAATTTAGGCTGCATCTCCTGAGAAAATAGACTAATTGTGAAATCCTCTACTACACTTAGATCTGGGACCCCTGGGAAATAACGAAAAAGACTGTTTCTTGGCATGTAGAAGCCCCTAGACAAAACACTACTACTTTAGGAATACTTTAGGCATAACTGTAATATAGTTCATCAGCAGCAACCCCATTCCTGCGCTGATGGGAAAGAACTAATTTATCATTAATAAGCTTTTGTGTATCTCTATTTCCATATGCCTAGGACACTGAGATTGCTGATGAAGGTTTCTGGCTACAGAGGTGATTTTTACAAAGTGAGAATTTATCTAATAGGACCAGCCCTAGAACTAGTGGTTCACTTTGCATAGACTGCTCAGCAGCCAGCAGATAGTAATAGCTATTCGCCTCTACTCTCAGCTGAGGCTAGATTTGAACTACTAAATTAAAAGCAAAATAAATTTTCTTTCTTTAAACTATTTGATCCCTCTGGGAAGGATTTTCACATGCACTTGTATTCATCATTTAGAAGCTTTCCAGTTGCTTACGAATATCTATTTTTTTTGAGACGTGTTATTGAAAAAGTGGCTTAGTGTCTTTCATCATCCGCAGCAGTCTGTTTTCAAAGCAAAAGACAGCATTCATTTGAAAATATTTGTTCACAGTATTGTTTGGCAAACTTCAAAAAGCATCTAAGGTCTAAAAAAAAAAAACCCCAAAAACTAATCATGAGCATGATATGCAATTGGACATGATTTCACAATTCAAAATGTTTCAAACTCCCCTGCCAATCCTAAATATGTCACTGGAACGTAGCTGCTGCCATGTTTATATCCATTTTTCTTGCAGTAAACAATGCAGCCCAGCTCTGTTTGCTTTCACCGTAAGTAAATATGGTTGGCTTTATGCCTTTTGTTAGTTGAAACATTTTATGCCCTCCAAAGATCTGGGGGAGGACTGTTTCTTCAAGCTCACTGTGTTTGACATTGGCTCTTAGTCTGCTTTGAGCTGGAATTTTTCTTAATGCTCCTTATCTCAGTTTTCCATCAGTGACACTTCAAAGTTGTTGCATGAGCTCAGGCTGATCTTACTGAAGCTAAAGGGAATATTCCGTTTTCTCCTCCATCTTCATTCCCCCACCCTTGCTCTCCAGGCTTATCTACACAGCTGGTGTCAGCTGCAGCTTTTATCTGTACCTATCCTTGAGTCAATTCCACTTACTAGGCCAAAAAGAGAGGAGGGGGTAGAAAAAAAAAAAGCAGCTTTATAAAAAGATGGATAATTTTCTGCTGAGTTAATGACTGGAACTGAGAAGACCAGAAGATGGCAGAGCCAGTGGTGGGCAAGGAGTGGGCTGAGCAGGATGAGCCTGCAGGGAGCAGGACCTTTCTGTTTCAGCAGAGAAAAGCTCAGATCCATTGCCTTGTCTGAGCCGCTCCGCCTCACCCTCCTGAGCTGAATGTGCTTTTTTACCTGACAGAGCTGCTGTGAAGATAAATTGATACATGTTCAGCTAATGACTGTGGAGACAGCGCTGCCCAAACAAAAGACTTGTTTTCTTTGTTTTTAATTACCAAATACACTTTTTCTCAGATTAAGGATTCTACTGCAGATTTTCATGTTTGTCAGTGCTTGAAAATGGATGTGTACACCTTAAGGAAATGCCTGAGGAAAAACAATTTTTATCAAGAATTGGCTTTTATAGAAATACTTTATTTCTATGCATGCATACAAACGTACTATAGGAAGCATATTACTGAATTAACATGCAAATACGCACACATCCACATCAAATGAGCGAAATCATATTTAGTTGTAAGGAGTTTTTCTTCAGAAATCTTGCCAAGTGCAGGCAGGACAGGATATTTACAGTTTCTGCAGTCAAATAGAAGACAAGTATAAACTGGTTTTTATTACTTACTGTATTTTAGTGCACTGCCTGGTATGTGTTGTCTAATTTATGTCTATTTCACACCATCACAGTTATGCCTGTAAGATAATAAAAAACAAATGTTAAATTGTCCCAGTACTTATATTAAATATTTTCCTCGATTTAAGAGAAAGAAAAACAAAACTATAACAATGTATAAGGTGTGTAAAGAAATGTTAAAAGTTTGATCTTTCTGGCTAGAGTTTATTACTTGTTTGTTTTTCGTAGGAAAATAACAGGAAGCAGAGGGAAAGGAGGCTGAAATGGTATGCTGCATCCTTTGCTTTTAAAACTGTTAATCAATTTGAAGGAGTTGAACTGGTATTGTGGACTGAAACTCTTCAGTGCTCAAATGGCATGCACCCCAAGTGTACTGAATTAGGCAGTGTCCACTCGGGTGGGCAGACCGCCTCAGTTTTGAGCAAATGATGGAACTTCAGATCATGAAATACCACCAACCTAGACATTTTAATAAATCTGTAGGTCATATCTACATTCCAAGAGTCTGATCAACGTGGGAGTGCTGATGTAGTCAAGTTTAATTAGGAAAGCATAGCAAAATGGCCGTGTGCTTTGTCCAAAGCCTGTTGGAGCTTACAGGAATAAGACTTGAAGGGTACTGGTATCTTTCAGCTGGTTTCTTTAGTTCAGTTTCTGTATGTTATGTGCTAATATGACTGAATCAAATTTGTTTTTTTCAAGGTTAGTGAATTTGGGTGTACAATAGCATTAGCAAAACCATTGTTGAGACAGTACAGCTTTTCTTCTTGAAGGCCCCTGCGAGACAGACTTGAAAAAATGTTCGTTCTTCATCTCTGACATAGCGAGACCTCTGTTCAGTATCCTGCACATCTGCAAACCTGGCTTTGTGCATGTTAGTAGTCTGCAGGACTCCAGCATTTGCATGCCTTAGTGGCTGGGGCATAACTGAGAAGTAACTCCATGAAAATCCCTGGTGCTGCAGAGGCATTAGTAAGAGCATAAAGTCCCTGGACTAGATAGTGATGCACAAATAGGACAAGCAAGAATTCATTTAGTTCCTAGAATCAATTTTCAGAAGAGACTCCTGCTTTGAAACTTTGTCTTTCTGCTCAGTGTCAGTAAAACTTACTCTGCAAGTGCTAAATTTGGCCTCTGATCACATTGTACTAAATGTACAGTAAATGAGTGCGCCTTAAAAGGCGTCTGATTTACTACTCAATCAACAAAGGGTTTTGTATGTAAAGGTGAACTTAGGCTAATCTTTACAGCATACTCCAACAACAGCCTTGAACCTAAGCAGGGCGGTTCTCATAAACTAGTTGTCTGTGGTAGATACTGTTCCCATGTTTTGGAAAGAAGAATTGTTTGATTTTAATAGAGAATTTTATATTCTACAAAGGATGGGAACTGAAAAAATAACGTGACTGTTCTACATCAAACAAGCAGGTAAAAGGCAGAGTAAATTTGATTCACAACAATGTTGTTCATTGGCAGCTCTGGAGTATTTCAGTTTCATCTTGATCTGGTGGAAAGCACTGCTTATATGCTGCATCCTATATGTTTTTAAGAAAGGAATATGCAAGTTCAGGACAGCTGTAGATGTAAACAGTTCATGCTAGAAATCTGGATAATTTTTCATGAAGTAACTCTTAAATGGGAACTCAAGTAACACAAATTGTTTAAAAACAATTTTCAAAGAAACCATTTTTTCATCATGGCATGTTCTAATCATTTTCAAGCATTAGACAATTAATCTTAATTTTAGATCGTTATTAAATTAAGTGATGCTGGCTGTGGGTAGGATGGCTTTCAGGCTTTTACAGTCTAGAGTGTCACGGTAGAGTGCAACGGTCCTAAATATGAAATGTTTTCATGCTATTAAGTGATTATTAAAGAATTGGGAAAAATGAGCCACCAGTCTATTTTAATCTTTTGTGTTCTTTTCGACATGTTTTTTCTTAAATGCTTAAATGACATGAGAATCAAAATCTAGCACGGGTCTCTTTGCAGTTACTTAAAGAAGACTCTTCCCTGCAGCTCAGAAAACCAGCTTTATTTTTCCATCACATAGTTGCAAAAGGCAATAGAATTTACACAGTGTAGTTCAGTATTTGTTCTTGTAAATCTTTGAATATAAGCTTTTCTGTAGCTAGTGTTTTCCATACCTGTCTGTCAAATACAATTGTTGTTCTGCTCACATAAGTGTCTATTTGCGTGCCTCCTTCTGTCCGTGCAGTCTGTGTGTAATGACTAAAAATTATTGACTGTTTGATACTTTTGGTCATACTAAGGTTGTTTGTGAGCTGAACAATCTCCATCTGGAATTAAAGCATCTAAATGTTATAATTAGCTTACAGAAGCAGGAAATACCTGTATAATTTTTTGTTACTTATGTTCCTTTTTAGATCTGTCATGTTCAGCTAATCTTTGCAGTGCAGTACGTAACTATGTAGAAGTGTAATGGAGAAGATTTCCCTCCCAGTCTTGCCATGTGTTATGAGGCAAAATGTCAGTACAAGCGTCAGTCAAATCAACAGTGTGTGCTGTATCTTCATCGTAGAAGCACTGCAACCAGTGTCTCCCATCTAACTGAAAGAAAATCAATCCTCCATACATGAAAACAGTTAGTAATGGTCTTACTTGAGCTTAACCTGTACTGAATTATTCATGGTTGAGTTATCCAGGGAGAAGATTACCTTTGTAGCACGCTACTGGAGTTGCCTTTGTCTTGTTTATTCTCAGTGGGGTGGTTTCCCAGAAGGACAGTGGGACCAGGTCCCTTGTTTGCTAGACATGAGAACATTCATACTGGCTAATCTGCTCTGTTATGGGATTTTTTTTTCTTCCTTGTTTTTTTTTTTTTTTTTTTTTTTTTTGGTCGTGCATTATTTTAACTTCTTTCCTTTTTGTTTAGAGCCCCAGCATGGGGTCCCTGAGTGACTGCTAGTGCATTTGAATCTAGATGGCTCCCTGTTGACATGCCATCTGCAGATGCTCATGTAGAGTATGTTTTAAGCAGCAAACACCTGGGGTGCTATATTAAAAAATGCTCAGCATTTCAAAATCCCAGTGATGGAGTATAATATGCTCTTGATATGCCACTTGCTGTTAGAACAATAAGCTGGATCCTGCTAAGTCCTAATGCCTCCTGTTGAAAGTGAATGATAGCAGTGGATGCTTGGGACTTGAAGGATGCGTGTCTTACAGGTATATTAAAAGGAATTTATTTAACATCCTCTTTTAGTTAGACTTAGTCATTGTAGGCGCATCTCCTTTTCTGTCTTTTTAATGACTACAAGTGCAATACCCCTAGAACAAGAGATGTGCTATATAATTGCCACCAGACCTTTAGACAGACTAGTTCCTTACTTTAATGATTTGTTTGCAAATATTCAAGACACATAATTTAATGGTGTCAAGCAGTTTCATCAAAACTTTTCATAAGTAGATTTGCCAGAGGTAAAAGATGAAGAAAATCTACAAAGAGCCATACAACTGCAGTGTATAGAATAACAATAAGAAATAAATTGTCTTGCTTGATTTTATAACATCCAATTTAATGGGCAAAAACAATAAAAATGCAGACAGTAAATATGGAAGTAATTTTGAGATAAATTCAGAGAATTAAATAAAGTTTGGATCTTGTTGCTTTTGATGACCCACAAAACCTCATTGAAATAAGCGCTATAGATTTTAAAGATCTGCTTCAACTTTGTTGATGTATTATTGATCATGGTTAGTCAGCAGTCCAGCTTTTGTTCAAGGCTGCCTAAGGCAGTTAGATCACTTGTTATTAGCAAATTATATTACTTGGGTACTTTCACTGTCAGATTTTCTCAGGTATTTTTACTGTGTATGTGTAAGACTGGAAAAAAGTGGAAGCAACTTGAAATTAGTTAAGATCCCTGGTTCCAAGTAATAGTTTGGGATGCTGCTCTCATTTTGGAGTGTGCAGTATGATGCAGTCTTCATAAACTGTCTTAAAAAAAGGAAAAGAGGGGTTTGGGCGGTTTGGGGTTTTTTAAGCTTGTGCCTTGACTGACAGTTGACTTCTTATAACTGCTGCTATTAGATTCTGGAGTTTTTGATCAAAGTATGTTTTCTTTAACGAGACTGGATAGTTCCCATTCTTTTGGTGTAGTGCTAATTAACTTTCCAAGTGTTTCATGCTTTTCACAGGGATGCCGTTTGGGCTTTTCTTCTGAAAGCATTGTTTGAATAAGTAAAACTGCATGCACTGGAGTTACTCAATCCTTATGCAACACAAGCAGTTGTTGTTTGAGTTACTAACTCTGAAGGTAAACACAGCCACAAGAACGTTAGTAGCCTGCAATACCCAGTTGTGCCAGAACACTGCTGTAAACAATAGCTGCAAGTAACAAAAGGAGTGGGTAGACAATCCCAGGTAATACATGCAGAATTCTTCCTTCTCTTTTATAAATCACAATATAAGCTCTTGGTTAGCGTGGTATCTCAGCAACAACTTGACAAGAGATGTAAAATATGCCCTCAGAGAATAGAAAAAACATCATAAAACATCATTTGCCTCCAATAAAGGTGTTTAGCATTCCGAACCTCTCTTAACGTAAATTAATTTGCAGTTATTCTAGCAGTGTTTTTACATATGTATTTTACATTTGCATCACAGTACTTCTCAGTATTCAGGAGCATTTTCTGCCTTTCTGAGTGTTAACTGTTGAGAATATGAGTACAGGTTAATGTGTGCTGTTTGCCTTTGGATCAGCTCTGGTTTCCCTCTCACACAGTGTATTTAGTCTTTGGGGGATTAAACATGTTTTCATCCCGTTCATGAGGAACGAATATTTATTAAATATTGTCAGGCTATACTTGTTCATACAGAAAAAGCAATATATTGTTTGAGCTGCATGGGAATATGAGGAAAAACTCGTGGAAGCCTTTTATACCAGAAGAAAGTTGATTTGTTTGTATAGTTATTTAATGTTCTAAGACTCGAGTGTGCACTTAAAGGTAAAAAAAAAAAAAATAGCTGCAGTGCAATAAACCAGAAAGAGAAAACATCTGAATACTCATCTTTCTCAACAGATGAAAGATTTATAAGGAAAAAGTTGCACGCTTAGTTCCCAAATATATTTTGGTCATGTGACGGGTAAAGATACAGTACCAGGCAATTACTACAGCCCATTAGATGGTCACGACATTACAAGGAGCAACGTTATAGGAACAACATGAAAGCAAAGGAAAAGCTTTCTGCTATTTTTAGCATTCGTGGATTGCACAATGATGATTGATCATTACTGAGTATTGTTTCCAAAGCTTTGCGAAGATGAAAAACGCTAGGTCTGGTGGTTTGATCAGAAAAGATATAGAAACGTAACAATAAAATGGTATTGTTTTCTTACATCTGGAGTGGTATTTATAACACTGCATTGCTATCTGGAAGGAAAAAAAAATTAGTTCAAGGCCCAGGCTTTTTTTTTTGCCAATTTTCTACGTATGATTTTGACAATTAGAATAGAGCGTGACAATGAGGAACATATTTCAAAGAAAACAAAGACTGACTTTCCATTAAGCTATACCTGCTGTTAACCTTAATGGTACTTCAGATGGAGTGTTTTCAGTTTGATTCTATAGCCACTTACTTGGATTATTTTCAAGCTGTGTGGGCAATATTTCAATAGACCATCATGAATGGACATCTTCCCTTTTAATTATAACCTCCTTTAAGTTTTGAAGTGTCTACATTGATTGTGTAGTCTTATCTCATAAGCAGCAATGTTAAAGCACATCTGGGTAACAAACAATAAGCATTTTTCAAGCATATTCAGACAGAAATGGCAACATGTTGGTAGGAAATATATGACCTGCTATAACTCTCTGCTTGAATGTGACAGGTGTTTTTCAAGATACAGAATAAAATAATTTAGAGCATAGCATGCAGAAAGTAAAGATATAGAGAAAAATGTCTCTCATCTGATATGCTTGCTCTCTGGACCTATGGCTGACCATCATGATTGTCTCCCAGAGATGATGAGGGAGAGGTGGGTGGGTACAGTCAGTTTAAATGCTGCTTTTTGTATGGCTGACGCTTTAGGAATTGCAGAAGATCACCCTGAGTGACATTGCCAGCCTCTTTCTAGCATGGCTTATGTTAACAAGGCAAACTGGCGGGTAGGGCTTCACCTGTTGTAATTCAAGTTAGCCAACACTTCTCACAGAAGCGAGCAGCAAGTTTAAGCATAGAACGGGCAGGGGAAATAGCATAGTCACTGGAAAGTCATCTCAGCTCGGCTATAGTAAACACTTCCCATTTAATCCATGTCTCCCTTTACTGTGCTGGAGGTCTTCCTTCAGAGCACTGCTTTTGCTTGTTCTCAGGGTGGTAGCAAAGCTAACATATGAGGTTAATTATAACTTTGATAAGCAAAGCAGGGGGATGGATGTGACAGTGGAACATACATGAGGGCTGTGCATTAGCTCTATCTGCCCCTCGCCATGTGGGGATTTGCATGGCATGCTGGGCTCCACAGAGCTCATATGCTTCTTGCCAATCTCCTTGCTGTAGCAATGCAAAAGTTATAATTAAAAAATGAAGGTGTGATTCCAGTCTTATATAAGTGTTTATTATCATCTTAGAATTGCAGTCCTATTTAGACTGTTCCTCAATAGAAAAGAGACAGTTCTAGTGGCAACTTGACCTCTGATTTGTCCCAGCTCCTGTCGGTACAACATCAGGATGCTCCCTAGTTATTCACTTCTTTGGTTTACTTGTGGTCTGAACAACACTTGAGGGTTGGCTCTTCCTTTCTGAATATTAGAGAGAGGTCCAGGATGAGTAGGCTCCAAATTTAGAGCTCTTGTTAGGTGCCCAAAGCTAGTCAGGATCAGAGCTGAGCATGCTAAGAATAAACAGCAAAAGACTACTCCAGAGCTTGGATTGCACAACTGCTGGAGCATCAGCCACACTTGGAAACAGCACCAACAGATTGAAGGGGTTTGGCCTTCAAAACTGCAACAGATTGAAGGAGTTTGGCTTGGGAAAGCTGTAGGAACAGGAGCAGCAGTTTGTGAGACAGCCTGGCTTATGCAAATGTAGAAATGGCAGCAGCAGGCTCTGATGGGATGTGTTGCTGGTGTAACTCCAAAAATTTTTAAACTGGCTGCTCATGTAATACCAGGGCCCTATCACCTATATGCTCAATTTATCACAGTGTCTTGGAATTTTTCCACTGGAGTAGTAGAAAACAAATGTTATCGTGCTATATAAGAAAGAGAAAGTAAGCCCACTCAGCTTATTATTTACAGACCTATCTCATTGCTTCCAACTCTATCCATAATAGATAATGAATAAATTGGTTCACAAGCAACTGTTTAAGTACTTGGAGTTAAACAACATACTGAATGATGCTCAGACTGGATTTCATTCTCATTATTTCACTGTCATTGCACTAAGAAATTGTTGGAGACGTTTTCTCTGCTCATGGATCAAAGTCTATTTATAGGTGCAGTATTTATTGCCCTGTCAAAGTTGCTTTTGACATGACTGGCCATTCTCACATATAAAAAATTCATCTGAAATCACCTAAAATAAATTAGACAATTGTTTTCAGTCACATTTTCTCCCAGAAACCAGATGGATGGTATTAGCAATGAACTGTCATGTATTGAATATAATACTAAGAAGTCTTGTAGCCATGCAACATATTGGCCATGTATGTTAATTAGGAACTGCTGTGCATTTTAATAGAAAGACAAATCTTTGTGGTTAAGACATACATAGAAGGGTCAAATGTCTGTTCAAATGGGAAGTGTGAAATCAGAGCCTTTGCATGAGAACACAGCACTGTAACTTACAGAGGTTTTGCACAAACAAATACACATTTTGGATGCTTTGAGTGCTTCCCATTGTTTGGGTGCAAAAACTCAGGAAATGAGTACCAGTAAGCATAGAGATGCATCTGGAATTTAGGCTATGTGCCTAGATGATTTCTGAGACAAAGAATCACGGCTCTCGAGTGTTATTACTATATAAAGAGGATTAGTTTTAAGCATTCAGAATTCTGCTCTGAAATCTAAAGGCACTGGTTTCTTAAAGTACGTCATAGCATTTGCCCTCCTTTCTTGTCTCTGCAAACACATCTGTAAAATGGAGTGGTGATAACAGCACATCTTCCTGATGAACTTGTATTAGATGTTATTTCTACTGTTCTTTTCTAATTATTTTAGGCCTCGGTTGCAATTCAGACTTCATGCAAACAAGAGGAAATGCCTTCCCAGTTTGCTTTCACCTTTTTTTATTGTTTTTTATTTCCTCAGATATAGTTACAAAGTCAGAAAGCAAGATAAGCTCCTGGCTCTACACTCAGTAAAGGGTATGGGAGGAATCTTAGCTCCATCTGCCCTCCTTTTGGACAGAAAAACCGTTTCTGTGCCAAGAAGGAACTTAATTCTTCTAATACATGTCAACAACAAATTACTGTTCCTAACCCCGGAAGGCAGAAGTGAAGGGAGAAGTGCGTCTCTGAAGAACAATGTTTCTTGTGATTGTGATTGTATTGTGTTTCTTGGGACTGCTGCTGCTGGTGAAGCAGTCACTCCTCCCTTTCCAGGGTCAGAGTGTTGACTTGCGACTAAGCCATAAAGAGACCAGGCTGTCTCAGGCTGGCCGTACACACACCCACAGAGCAGCCACATGTCACACTGGAATCAGTGGAAGCTTTGCCTGAATAAAACATCCAGGACCAGGTCTCTGTGCCTAAATCATCTGGGCAATTTTTTTCTCCAGTGAATGAAACAAGTGATCCCTCCCTTTAACTTATCTGTGACATGAATCTTGGCTGAAAAGATTCATATGAGTAGATGCCCAATGAAGGAAAAAAGGTCAGAAATGACCAGTAAGGACACAGGGCTTATAAATTTACATCTTTTAATTTGCTGATGGAAATCGATAGTACCTTTTGTGTTAGAGTCTAGAATAGAAATCTAGACATCAGTTGGCCTGTTTGTTTGCTGTCCCTTAAGGACTGTGATGATATGAAGAAAACAAAACGAGGGTTTTATTGTGGGTTTTTTTCCTAAGCTTTGTTTTCTCCTTTCCCTCACCTCCCCCCTCAGCCCCCCCCCTTTGAAATTTTGAACTAATTCAATACTACTTAACATGATTTGCAGGTTTGTGCTTTTCTCCATCTTTCTGGCTGTCACTGTGAAATACATTTGCAACTGTAATGGATTTCTGTGCAGAATATACATCAGACCCCTTGCTTTTGTATTTTTATTCAACTGCCTGTCTGTTTAGGCATCTACTAGGAGAGCTTCCTTCTTTCAGACATCTGTATCTGTTTGTTCTCTGAGGTTCTATAATGAATCTGATTTTGTACTATCTAGAATTAAAATGAATCGTAGACAAACTTTGTCAGTTCCTCCTATTTACTTTCCCAGCAGTTGAGTTAGTTTGCCTTCGATGTCAAAGATGTCATAAGCTTGAATTCCTTAAACGTTTATTCTGGAGACTTTACCAGCTGAACACTAATATCTTCTGTATTCTTGCCTAAGTTGCTGAGTTAGCTGTGTGATTTATCTTTATGGCGTGTTCTGTACTTGTATTCTCTCTCCAGTGTGCTGTCAGGAAATTATTTATATCTCAGTAATTAATTAATGGTAAAGTGTGCTTAATTTCTTATCGAGGTGTCGGGTTTGCAATTGATGAGTAGTATTTGGGTCATGGATGCAGATGAGATCAAGCGCTAAAAAAGTTTCAAAATCTCTCTTGGAAGTGGATTCCATTATTCTGAACAATCTCAGAGGGGAAAGGCTCCCTGCAAAGTGAGAAGTCTTGTCTGAACTTTGGCTTAGAGGCGTTTGCTATGAATGGACCAACAGCTGACAAGAAATCATGCAGAAAAGAATTAGTGGTGATAGCTGGGCAAGCTGTAGCTCAGTTCTGACTGTTTGATTATTGAATGAACTGCAGACTGTTTTTCAGGTAGGGGGACTGTCCTGACTTTTTAGAATGATGTTCTATGTAACAGATCGCTGAACTTCTTGCAGTATTTTTTGCAGTAAAAGGAATGGTTCTTCTGTGCTAGCAAGAAACATTCTGTGTATCTTTTCTTTCTACAGCTCCACGTGCTTTAGACAGTACTGCTTTTCACTGCCATCTTCCTTCTCCTTAAAAAGGCTGGCCAACAAGGAAAGCATTCTCAAAGCAGGCTCTGGAAATACGATAGCAGGGCTTTGTTGGCAACAAAAAGGAATAAAAATGGAGAAATAGGAATTGGTTATGAACCAGTCCCTTTGATACTGTTAAAATGGAAGAGCTCTTCCAGAATGAACAAAAGATGAACAAGAAGTATGATGCTTTTGCATACAGTGTTTCACAGTTCCTTATAAAATAGCTTTCTTAAGAATAGTATAATCCTGCTGCACTTTGCCATGGATACATCAACTGCATTTTTGCTTCAGTACTTATTTTCCTCGCTGTCCGTGCTTTTGAGGAAAGTTCACAGTGCTTCTTTTCATACACTGAACATCTTGCATGCTGAAGTTTTAAAACAAGAACAGAGGGTCAAAAGTTTGGTTTCAGCGGGACGTTATAGTTTGTATGCCTACGAGAAAACTAGTTCTTGGCAACACACCCGGAATTTTCATTTAACAGCAGCTGAAATAGAATTTGTGACTTCAGGAGAACCATCCAGGCTGTGTTTTCCTTTCTTCACAACTAGTCCTTCCTTTATATACACAACAAACTTTCACTTTCTAAACTTGTGGAAGATCCTGGGCTTAAGAGGCTTGTGAAATAGGCTCCTGGAATGATTTCTTCAAAGAACAAGTCAATGCGAGGAGGTTCAATTTTTCATACAAAGTCCTGTCCCCTGGAAAGCAGCAGAAAATACACACAAGATCAAACTTAAGGGGAAAATCCTGATTGGCTTGCAGGTTAACATTTGAACTATATTGTTAAATATGTATGAACCTACTGAATATAAATCATCTATGAAGGAAAGATGGAGAGTCAAGGTTCTGGCTCTGATCTTCCAAGAGTTCTTTCCAGGCAAGGATTATAGAGAGAAATAATAAAAAAAATGTATTAGTGAAAACATTATTTTTTCTCTGGCCCCATGGATAGAGGCTGTGGAGAAACAAGAACACAGATTGTTTTCTGCACTGCCAATGACTTCAGTGGAATGAGCCCTTGTCCTTTCTACAGAGAATAGCCGTTAAATCTTGCAAGTGACTATATCAACATTTCCTTTTCCAAATGGAAAAATACAGCTTTTCTAATGTGACATTACCATGAATTGTAAGCTGATTTATTTCTTTGATTCCAGATCTCAAAGAAATTAAAGTTTAATTTAACTTCTCTAGCTTCTTGCCCATCATTCACTTGTAAAAGAAACTCAACTATGGTTTTTTTTAAACAAGAGCAGGAAAAAAGTTGGTAGCCTACAAACATACGTTCATCCAATTGCTGGGGTAACTAATGTAGAAAGCGTGTAAAGCTAAGGATGTATGTTCATCTACTTTTGATGTTGTTTTAGATTGAAGAATAATTCATGTTGACCTGCTTTTCCCAATGCATCATATCTATTAAGATTATAAATAAGTAGTGGCTGAGCGCAAAAATAAATTAAGTGCTAAGATGTAGTGAGTTTGAAATGTGTGCATGTAATTACCTTTCTCTGTGATGTACGTGTGCTGGTGTGTTGCAGACTCGTAGGCAGTTCACCTTCCTACACAGCTGTCAGGAGATGACCCATGATCACATAAGTTTATTTCCTTCACAAAATCTCTATCCCTGACATAGCTGCTATGAGATCAGCAATATGAAATGTTTACCTAGCTTTCACCTAGATTTCCTTCTCTGTATGGACAAAAAAATAAGCATAGATTTTTGTGCTTCCTTTTAAGCTGTAGATTCGTTTGCTGATGAAGCGAATGCTGGCTCCTGCTGTGCTGGTGACTTTGTTGAAGGGTGATGCTTTTTTCTTATAAATAAATTTGAAACTAGTAATACATTCAGCATAAAATCTCTTGATTTCTTGGAAGCCCAGTTGCTTCAAAGCAAAAATGTATGCAGGGAAGTAGACCGTTACATGGCTTCACTTTCTGTAGTGATTTGGAATAGAGGTTACACAAGCTAAAAAGGTAATGACTGTGTCTAAGCTTAGATCCACTGGCACTTCTCTTCAAATGGGGATGCTGCCACTTGTTGTTCTCTTTAAGGAAAAAATGTGGTACAGACAGGATGACTTCCTCAGCTGGGGCTGCTGCTGTCTTCTGCTTGATCTGTCACAGCTTGCTGGATTTGCTGCCCACATCACTCTGAACCTGGGAACATGATTCATTTAAACTTTTAAAGAGAGATAATAGCAATGTAAATAAATTTTACAGTAACCCATAAGGCTTTTAATAGCATGAATGTTGATAGTGTTTTTCTACAAAGTCCCAAGGCACTTTACAGCTATGCTATTAAAACAGGAAAAGGCATTAAAATATAGAAGCTATGGGAATGGGGTTGGAGGCGGGCAGACCCTGATCATGTGTTGAACTGTGAAGTGTAGGTCAGAGCCTTGCTTGTTACTGACTTGCTAAGCATGTAAACGTAGTATATGTGCAAAACAGTTATTGTTGATTGTATGGAGGTGTGGGCTAGAACTTGAAAGAAAACGTATTAATCATTAACAGTCTCTCTGAACTGGAGCTATTAAACAGACAGTGATTCATCATAAATGGTTCCATAAATCTCAAGTGCAGAACTTAAGCGGGCAATACCAGGAAAGCTGAAAAAGATCAGAAGTCTTCATAAAGCTATGTGTGCCATAACCTTTAGTATCTCCACCAAGGCCCCCATTTTACATTACCCAGTTGTGTATATATAACTTCATGCAGCTTTTCTTACTGTCTGTAGCTAAAGATGTATTTTTGTGCTGCCACAGGGCCCTGCACACCCTTCTAGACACATCATACAACAAGTTCCGCCCACGTATGTATTTGGTGACAATACTCCTCTGGCTGATGCTGTGAAACATGGCTCATGTCATACTAATATCCTACACGTACTTAAATGTTTGTTTCTTCTTCACAGTCCTTGGTAAAACTGATTTCCAAACCTTTTCCTCTCAGATTCTCTCTTTCCACTCCAAATCTCATCTAGTGAATCCGGTGTAAGGACATGAACAGCCAATTTAGCTGCCTGTGCAAATTCTATCCACGTAATTTTTAATACATATCAATATTTTGACTTACTGGAGCAAAACTTGATGGGATATGCTGGAACACTGATAAGAGAGGGATATATTTTGTTCAGGAAAATCTAAGTGTTGTTTTGCAAATGCAAAATGCTGGAGTTCACAATCTTTGGAAAAGGAAAGAGGAAGATGGGAAAAACATTTAATGGATTCAAGGAATTAGCTCTTTTCCGATTAGCTGGGCCTGCTGAACTCCATTTCAGGGCAGTGAACAAATGGCCTGTATCAATGTTTCAGCCATTGGTCATCGGGACTAACCAGCAGAAGGTGGGTGAGGTACTATCAAAAACCAATTGTAGCGCCTGTTGTCAGAAGCACTGCAGTTCAGCCTCAATGATCTCTCTCAAAAATAATAATTAAAAAAAATCTGGAATAAATTAAAATACTCTTTAGCAACTCTAATGTAACAAGGAAATACATAGCTGTGTGGATTTATTTAGAAGATTGGCCTGTTTTCCATGGCTCTCTCACAAGCTGGTTTTGGAAATGCTGTAGCCTTGACTGGAAGATTGTGAGACTTTCCTTAAGTGTCTTTGTTATCATTAATTTGGTTCAAAATTAGGTACATCTTGTCTTTGAAGATAGGTGTAGGAATTGTACTGTGTCATTAGTCAAACAGCGGTGGCCAAGATCACCCTGTTGCTCAAAAGAGGCAGGCAAGTCATGGCTTGGACTTGTACAGCTTGCAGCTCTCTCTTACGAGTACAAATCATTCTGGTAATGATAATACCTCCATTGAACATACAATGTTCAGTTTTGGGCACCACACTTAGAGCCAGATACAGACCAGCAGCATAAATGATCAGAGCCTGGTAAGTAAGATAAATAAAGACTGAATGACACAAAAAGTAATTTAGAGGATGGGAGATGGGGGATGATGGGTGATAGGAAAGCTGATGGGAGTGGAGGTGGATACATGGTTTCTGAGGGCTATAGATTCTTCTTTTGTAGAAGATCCTTAAGCTGTTTTACATATCTCATCTGGTAGGGCCAAAAATAAGCATTAACTGCAGCAAAGATGATTCAGACTAGACATAGGGAAAAACAAAACAAATGCAACAAAACCCACAGATTTTTAATGCTGCACATACCGAAGCATTGAAACAGATTTTCTGAGCTGTCTGTCAGCAGAGTTCTTAAAGGACTGGATTAGACAAACTTTTGTCAGATGCTCCACAAGTAGAGTTGAGCCTTCCTTAAGGCAAGGAGATGCACAAGATTAATTTTCCACATCTATTGTTTCCCTATTTTCCCATGATTCTGTTAAGCATGTTAGGAAATCATAGTGCTCTAATATCATTTTTGCTGGAGACTGGCAACAAATTTTATAATTCATCATACTCTGAGAGCCTGTATTGAGTATCTCTGCTAAGTATTTTCAAAATGTAAAATGGATAAATAGTCTTTTAATGAAATGTATCCATGAAATGTAGGCCACTTCCTCTCAGAATTGAATTAAGCATTACAAGAGATCAATGACTAGATTTCTGTATCTACTGAAAAGTACTCCTGCACAGTTGTATAAATCGTCCAGAGAAAAAGAATATGGCTGTTACTTTATCACTGTGGCTCTCTGGTAGCGGCCTGAAGTTAGCTGGCTGTCTTAAAAGATTTGTGACTATAGATTGATCTTGTCTTTCAACTACAGGTTACTGGGTCAAATTAAGCTTAAGCCCAGAACTATCAATAACACCTATGACCGCATGCCATTAGACTCTGCAAAGCCCAGTTAATCCCATTTGGATTTCTGTGAATTTGGTATTTGTTATCATTCTTTCTACAGAGTAACGAAAACAGTGTGAGTCAAAATCTGAAAAGAGGCTTTATTAATAGTCTTCTACCAAACTGGATTAAAACCTGTGTGTTAAATCACTGCGCTGCTCCTTGTGCTATCCCTACTTATATAAGAAGTCCTTGCAGTCCATACATGACCCTGTTTACGAGTGTCAACTCAGTGCTTAAAAGCAAACATGCCTAAACCGGGAATAAAAGTGCATATAATTTTCTTCAGCTTGTCAACTGTGAGCTGTATCTCTCAGCTGGCACTGCTATGGCACAAGATTCAGCTTTCTGCCACACAAATGGACCTGTACAAATAAACACTTGAGTGGACATGAACATATGCCTAGTGTTAGTCCTCTGTACAGGAATACGTTCATATTTATCATGAATGATGTCACAGAAGTTGAATTTTACACCACTGTAAGTAGAAGAAAAAAGTTGTTTGTTTTTTTTTTAAATCAACTTTTCCAGTTTGGGGAAGACACTGTTCATCATAAATGGAAATATTTTCAATTTCAAGGCATACCATTTAATCAGTGGGAGCTTTAAGAAGTTGCTTCTCATTTCATCCTTTTTGAAAGCTACTAATTGTGAGTCAGAAATCTGTCTGCTATGAATATGATATAATTTTCATATACAGCAATTTGCCCTGGAGAAAAACCTTCCTCCTTTTTAAGATTGCTTAAGCTCTTATATTTTTAAACTCCTTTATTGCTCTTTTGTCCAGGCTTTAACATTTATGGGAAAAGTCAGTGCCCTTTTCTTCCACTGTTATTTTTAGTGAGCTGTATACCACGCTGTGTTAACTGGTTCTGTTATTTATGTATTTGTTTTTCATATTCCACTTATTGCAGCCAAAGTGGTTGCTTACGTGTTAAAAAGATCCAGTTTTTCCAAGTCCATAACATTCAGCCTTATGCTCAAATGATATATTTCCCAAGAGGAGCAAGTGAGGTCGGAGTCCTTTGGTAAGGAAGAGAGGAAGGATCAATGGTGTTCAGCACTGATAGGTCTGTTTGCTTCGGTTTTGGATGTTAGTTTTCTACATAATGATTGTGGACAGAGTTTAAGAACTGCAGATGCAATTGTGTTCTTTCTTTAACGTAGCTTCAGATTTGGCTTTGGGTAACTTCCTCTCATCCTCTTATTCCTCTCTCACCAGTGAGTGAAGAGTGAATTCTCTCAATCCCTTCTTGTCTTGATGAGAGTGCTCCAGTCCATGAAGTTTTCTGTGCTTTTGTTCATTGTTTCACTCTCAACCACACAGTTGTCCTTTCAATCATTTATTGGTTTATACTAATGTGTTTTAAGCTACCTGACTATTAACGGCTGTCTATATTTTGCTACAGTGCTTCTGATTTTCATTTCTATTTTGTCGCTCTTATAACTGGAAGCCTTAATTAACCACGTACTTCACATGTGTGACCTGTTACCAAGGCAATATTGTCCTTAAATCTGAGGAGGTGGATTTGCTTTCTTTTTATCCCAAGTGCTCTATTCTGATTTCAGATCTGCACCTGCTTAGCAACAAATAGACACGTGTTCATGAGGCTAGCTGTAACCCCTAGTTAAAAGCAGAGCTGAGTCTAGGTAGGATTGTCATAGATAAAGCCCTAAACATTTGGTAGTAGCTCTGTATGTTGGAATGATACTAGGCTCCAACGAAGCCTATATCTTCCTTGAAATATATGTATAAATATATCTTATTTTGAATACAAACTAGGGGGAGTAAGCAAAGCAAATTGTTATGAGTTGTGATCAACAGAGAGATTTATGAGTCTGTACTGCAGGATGTGCTCCAGCAGAAATACTCACCTTCCTGCTACAGGTTAAGTGGTTGAAACCTGAAACATATTTTGCATACTGAGGTGTAGAGGAGAGACAAAAAAGTCTCTTCCCTCAGCCCCAATATTTTTTGAACATAGAATGATTCTTTCTTAGTGTCCATCTGCTATTTGATGGCACCAGCTGCCAGCCATCCCTTCACATGCAGAGCTACACCAACTGGCTTGCCCTCCACCTTAGCTTATGTTGAAGCACTGTTCTGGTTCCTCCAGTTTTCCACCTTAAGGACTTTAAGTAAACTCTTCTGTGCAAAGGAGAAATTCTGCACAGATGAAAAGCGGGCTGCTGAAGAACATAATAATTATACTGGCAGAAAAATGTCAGCAGACTAATGTAGGTCCCCTATAGGGGTTTGAATCATCTTATGAAAAGTGAAGCCATTAGATAAAACAAAATGTTAGAGATTTTGTTGAGAGTGACAGAAGCAGCCAAATGTTCTTCCTGCTGTATCTCTGACATTTGGCAGTTTTTGGCTGGGTAAGAACAGCAGGCTATCTTTCTCAGTTAGTTATCAGAGCGCAGATATATATATATAAAGATTCCTTAAGACTGAGATGGGGAGAGAGATGTGAACCATGCCCCGACAGAAGTACTCATGAGGTATTTTATTGTAAATAGTTTTTAAAAAAATGAATCTGCACTTCAGTCCTGCATACCAGTGAGTTCAGAAGCACTGCAGAATCTTGTCAAGATCATCTGGTCTTTTCCTCTTTTGCCTCTGAATTACGGGTTCAATTAGAAATCCAGAATTCCAAGACCAACATACACAGATTTATTAATGGGGGAAAAAAAATCGCGTGCTAGAAAACACCTAAGTGAAGTGTGACCCCACGTAATTCTTACCAAATTAATATTCAGGATTTGCACATGTTTAATTAAGCTCAGTGTTCACAACTACTTATTAATGAGCCCTTTGAAACACTCTAGACATTGCCCTTGTTTCCCAGCGGAGGAACGGAGACTCTGCTTGCAGGATTTCTGTGAATAGGTTCTCGTTATTCTAAGAGGAAAGGACACGTTCTTTGACAAGTGTGCAAAGGGGAAAGGAAATAAAAAACTGCCTGTGAGTGGGAGTCCGGTTTTCTACCCTGTATCTCACTGAAAGACTGTAAGAAAGAATTCTTACATTACATCAACCACAAATGACATGAGAATATTCTTTAAGTTCCTTCTGAAGCTGGCACCCAGGAGACTCTTGTTCGTGCAGAAGATATTTTTAAATTTTAAAAGAAAAGTCAGAGTTTCGCTCTCACAGTTCCTTTTTAATGCGTCCCCTTTCTATCGGATCCAGTGTTCTTATAGGTGAGCCTATAATTTGTCTTTTTTCTTTTTTTTTTCCCCTTCTGAACACAGTGCTAATTCACTTGTAATCAAATGAAATATTTCTTTGATGCTGAGGCCTATATAGGGCAGCTGTTCCCTCACCCCTGTGCCAGGTAGTGTCAGCTCTGGAGAAGCTCTCCAGTGCACAGCAGAATATCTGAATCTCCATGGTGTTGTGAGGAGAAATGTCTGGTCTCCTTTAGATGCCGTTTCTACAGGCTCTTAAATCAAGGCTATTAATGGTGTTAGTATATGAACACTAAGCACCATATGGTACCACTCTCACCATACTAATAAGGAGTCCTTATTAAGGACAGTCTGCCTCTAGAGCCAAGTGTTATTACAGCTGTTAGCTGGCTGTTAGGGCGCAGTACGCAGCAGAAGGTGATAGGAGGTAGAGGTGAAGGATCCATGTAAACTGGGGCAGTGCCACCCCCACTGCTGAGGTAAAGGTACTGATATGAGTCTGTAAGATGGCATTTACCAAGTGGCCAAGTCTGGAAAATACAGCCTTCTTTTTTCCCCAGAGACATCGTGTTGAGATTCAGTTGGGTTTGGTGTTTGCTTTATTTGTGTATGTTCTGTAGTCTACTGGCAGAACCAAGAAGGCTTGGATAAAGAAAACCAGGCTCAGTCCTGGTTTAGTTAACAGTGCATAGTGGTTTCCCAGCCCAGTGCTCTTCCTGATCTGCAGCACAATGTTGCTTCTGTATCCTGAGCTGCCAGAGTTTAGAGCTGCAGCATTGTTATTGGCAGTGACTAATGCATGAGCCAGAAAGAGCACCAGTTGGTGCGCGGATCCTGTAATCAGCCACGGTCTAATCTCATCCATACTTGTGTCATTTGGTGTAATTCCAGTCAAGCAGATAGCTTTAGTCAGGGCGTTACACAGTGTAAGTGAAATCAGGATCTGTCTCAAAGTGTACAGTTCTAATGTTAGGCAAAGAAAAAAGAAGAACAAAAACTGTAACGTGGGTAAGAGCTATGGTGCTCTCTGGGCACATAATGACAGAGTATGACACTTTCAAGCCAAACCTTAGTGTTGTAACAGACCTGAAGCTGCAGCCCCCGCAAGAAGGAAAAACATCAAAAGCAACAGCTTGGAGTGACCTTGTTCTTTCTTTCTCTTTGGAAGAAGGCTTACATGACATAAAGACCTTGTGGTTTCGGTTGTCTGCTCACAGACAGGGCAGCTTCAAGTATTTTCTAGTTCCCAGAGAAGTGATGATGTTTATGTGTTAAAATGCATAGCAGTGCACAGTGTGCAGCCCATAGGCTTAGCAGGGCCTGCTGTATGTGAAGCTCAGCAACGCAGAATGAGACTGAAGCATATTTTCTTATGCATGGACTGAAAGGTGTTCCAATTACAAACTGCATTTAGCAGAATACAGCTAAATAAAAAGTGCCCACGTCATATACTGCAGCTAGATATATTCCTGAAGCACTTTAAACTAAAAAGCCTTTACGATTCTAAACAACCCATATGTCTGTCAAAGCTGTCATTGTGCTGCAGCAAGTAAAGGAAACAAAACTTAATTTGTAATGAAGCTTCCCTCTGCTGAAAGCACAAGTCTTCCCCGTTCTCATTTAAGCCTCTGTTCACAATTGCAGCTCTCTCGCTCTCTCAGACTCCTTATAAAATGCTTTGCATTTCTTTTTGAATCATGTCAAGTTAATTTTATGGCAAACAATCTGTTTTCTGAAACACACAAAAGAAATATAATTATTGCTGGGTGAAGGGGGGTTGGAAGTAGACTGAGCACGATGCTGGTAATTGTTTTTGCGTACCGGTGCTGGGAAGATTCTCACCATCTAAGCAAAAGACAGCTAAAAAATGAAAGTAATTATAAATGGGAAGCTTTGCAGTATACTTCTGAGATCAGAAGGAGAATCTTTCCACCAAAACAAAACATGTGACTCAGCAGATGACCCGCTGGTAACCAAGCCGCTCCTTGGTTTGCTGTGGCACTGTAAGAAATGTTCCCTTGCTTTGATTTTTCAAACCTGTTGAAGTGGCAAGGTGAGATCTCAGGATGTTTAGCTTTGACCTCTTTCCACTCCTTTGGCAAATGTCGGTCCACTTCAGTTCAGATGTACCCATGGGCCCTGAGACACGTGCATCAAAATTTACAGAAGCGCCTACTGTGCTTCCTTTCCTCATGTAGATTAAGTGGTTTTGAACTCTGTTTTGGTGCTTTGAAGGTACAATTGTTTTCAATTACTTTCAATGTAAGTGGCACTACAGGCAAGAGAGGCTGGTGAGATCTGGTCCTCACTGCAAACATTTCACAGCTGTAATCTAAAGTGCCTTGTGAAATTTTTCATTTGATAAAAATTAATAAATCCTATAAATGAAATCCATCACACCGTCAGTTTGTTGACATTAAATCTGGCATAAAAATATTTTTATCAGTGAAGCCATTTAAGCACTCATTGATTTGGGGCCAAATCTTGAGGCCCTCAAACAGTTTTTAGACCGGTATTTACTCGAGTAAGCCTATTGATTGGGAATAAAAAGAGTGACCTAAGTTACAGCTCCGAGAACTATTTATGAAGATTTCCTTTCTTTATGCCAATCTCCCAGCTACTCCTTGCAGCGTGTGGGGAGGGAGTTCAGGCTCTGCAGGTCTTGAGGAGTACAGGCTTCTACATTTCCCTCTTTCTGATCGCACAGAAGTTTTTGTGTGAGACAGTACCATTACAGTGACTTCTCTACATATGTATGAGTCTGCTGCCTTGGAGTTTTGATGAATGGAGAGCGATGATGATGGCAGATGACCTAAAATCAGTGGGTAGCAGGAGGAGCTGAAGTGTCTCTCTTGCTTTTCTGATGGCTGAGATATACCACAATCATTTCCTTCTTGCTCTTCTTTGAGCTTCACCAAAGGTGACTAGGGTTCAGGCTCACAAAGCACATCAGTGCTGGCTGTGGGTCTTGTGTACGTGTAGCTACTGATGTTTTAACTAGGGATGCCCGAAGCTGTAGTTTTGTGAGGAAAAACAGTGAACAGAACTAAAGGCGTATATTTAATTGGAATGGTAAAAAGAAAATTATCTTCTTGTTTGTCACAGGATGAAACCAAAATAACACTTTTCAAATCAATGGAGCTACTTCACAGTTATATCAACAGCAGTGAAAACAGAGCTGAGCCCTGAGTTTTGGGGTTTTGTAGCTTCCTTATACGGGAAAAAAAAAGTTAGAAAATGAGCGATTCTGTAAACACAATTTTAGTCTATCGACAGATGGGAAGATTGAGAACAGGTTGTAAAAGTATAAGCTAAGGCATTATTAATATTGTACTGTTACTGAGCCAACTCATAGAGGAACTAAAAAAACCCATCCTATTGGTTAAGTAATCATTACACATATGCTTTTGGAGATTAATACTTTGAATTTTCAAAGCTTTTATATGTGTCAGTTCTGCTAAAAGGATGAAGCTGCAAAAACGCACTGGTAGCAAGCTGAAAGCGTTAATAGCAATGTCAGATACACTTTAAGGATAATCACAAAACTCCTTTACATCCAGTAGGCCTAGTAGTCTCAGATATGGAAATAAGACTTTTGACAAATAAAAAGGTTTGAGAAAGTGGGAAGAGGCCAAATATTGTTGCATAATATTTTAAACCTGAGTAGCTATGTCATGCCTTGGTATTGAGTATTTTTTATATATACGTATGCTACGTTGGTGATGATCAGATCTTTAGAAGCGTTTGCTGGGTCTTCCTCTCTTTCTGATGATGCTACCTGCATTTCTAGATACCTTCCTTTCTCCTGAAATTAAGATGTATTAGTACTTAAAAAGAGAAAATGGAAGATTTCCTGCTACTTGAAATGTCTTGATTAGATATAAACTTGAGTCCTCAGGCCATCTGCCTGGAAATTATGTTGAACTCATTTTAGGTGTAATAGGGATTGAGTTTACTTACATCTGCATGATTTAAACATCTCTTTAATACTAGATCATGCTTGATGACTGCTTTATGACAAGAAATGTAGACAGGAGAAATGATATTTTCTATCCATGAGTTCTTGCATAGTTTTGGAACATCTTTGTCATATGATATTCACTGATGAACAGCTAAAGTTCTTAGTCATTAGTGAAAAAGGGGGAAAAGTATAGCTACTGGCCCACTTCAGTTTTATGATTTGTGATCTAAAATCAGGAAGCAAAAGAAGATTTATTTTGAGTGAGATCAGATCAGGCCTTGGTTCGATTTTTGTCAATTTTGTTAATGGGACTGGGTCCTTTGTGAGAGCCAGAAGGGTAGATCACCTGCACGCCTCAGGAACGTGCCCACGTGTGGTTGCTCAGATTGTCAAGCTGTGTTTGTAGAGGTGAGAGAGATGAGAATGTATTTAACTATATTCTAAATCTAAATAGTAACATATATTGTTAAAAACCAGGGTCAAATTCGGATGGTTTGATTAATGATGTTTAGTGCCTCATACTCATAAATCTGCGTCTGCTGTAGGAGGGGCTGTCTGTGATTTAAATGGAAGCTAGGCTGAGGCTAGAAGCTTTTCAAAACCTTATGAAGTGACTCTTTGCTTTGCTGGCAAAATATTAATCTCAGAGGTTTGCTTCTGGATATCAGGTTTCAACACCTGAAACCTGCAGTGGGTGACTTCTGATTTACATAGAAGACAAATCAGCCTCCCAAGAATTCTTCTTTCTGACAGTGCCTACCATTCTAGAAGGAAATTGGACTTTGTGACACAGGAGACCTAAGAACAGCATTGTTGTTTAATATATGGGTTGCATGAGTCTAAAGAGAAGACACTATATATCATGTGTGAATGTGTCATCTTTGAGTCATAATTCTAACACGAGAAATAAGAGCAGTTGGTAGTTCACTGAAACAAGGTGAAGAAGACAGATCACCTCAAGGTGACCCAGGATCCCAGCATTAGAGTATTTGTCTTTATTTTAATGTTTTCATTTATTCTTCTCTTGATATTCAGTAAGGGTCCCTTCACACCAGAGAAAGAACAAATGCTCACCCTGTTAGAACAGCAGGCATTAAGATCAGGAGTATCTTCTCAAAGATAAGTAGCATGTCTGATGTATTTCCTTATATTTACACAATGTTTTTGAAATAATGTTTCAATGATTATTTAAGGTTCCTTGGATGTTGATTCCTGATAACATCTGGTTTGACTACTTAAGAAAAAAGCACAAAACCTCAAAATGGCTTTTAATTCAAACAGACACCTTCATTTTTCTCACTCATGATACCATTTTCCTTGAAATGTTAACCCCTTAATATTTCAACTGTACTATTACTCTAAGACAATCTTTGATTCTGCTCAAAGAAAGCACAGCACGTCTTTGGAACTGCACCTGCTTCTACCTCAGTCACTGCAAGACTGCTCTGAGAGATGAGCACAGGCTGTTCAAAGGTGGGCATTGTTTTTTAAGATAAAGATGTCCTTCTCTTTCCCACCATGTCAGGAACTCTTCAGCTGTCCAGCACCTCTGACAATCAAGCCATTTTTATGACATTTGAAGTCTAAAGGTGCACTGCATTTTATATGCTTGCCAATAACTCATCACTTGTATTTCATATATACAAGTGCATTTTTATAACTCCTTCTGTTCTGAAACTTAATCTAAGATCATACAGTGAATATGTAACAAAGCCAGGAGAAAGCATATGGGTCCTATCCTCAGCCTGCAAAGTCCCAGGCATGTGCATTTTATTTTTTGACTCAAGACTGTGCATGAAGGTATGAATTTGGGAGCTAAGCAAGCTGACAGTTTCTCTTCAAAGTCATCCTTGCTGCAATTCATTTTCAGCCTTCTCAGTCTCCCTTGGACAGTTACTAAAGACAGCTTTATTATGCAGCTCTCTTTCTCCTATTTTTGCACATATCATTTTCTGTTTGCCATGTTTAGGGCACCTTCATTCCCTCTGTCTCACAGAAACAGATTATATTAAGAGCTCAAGTCTCTTCTCTTTGTTTTGGGAATGTGAAGCATGCAATCATTTGCTATTATTCTTCATAAATTGTTGTCTGTGTGATCTGGTTGAATGTTGAAGAATCTGGCAAGACCCACATGGTCACACAGCCATGGTTACAAGCCGGAGAAGGCTGGACTCGTATTAGCAAGTGACTTTATGTTGCCCTTGTGAGATGTATTAGCTACCAGCTGCATTACCGCACCTTCCCTTCTGTATAAATCCACAGGAAAAGATGTAGAAGCTGAAAAGGACTGGATGGTATGTTCAATCCTTTAATGACCACAAGTGGAGGGAATGTATTAGAAATACCCCCGAGGCTAACCCTGACAAGTCACCCTCATCTGAAAGGTATGCTTATGTGCAGCTATGTTACATTCAAGCTCCAACCCATGGAAAAACCTGAGTGAGTCTGAAGCTGCCAGCCTTACACCTAGACTCCGTGAACTTCATCTGGATGTCCAGTTTAAAGCTCTTTAAGGTATTCAGTTACTGCAGTGCTGAGGATTAAGCTGATAACTTACTGGCTAGAAGGTTAAATCTGCTCCTCAGGATGAGACTGCCAAATTAATGATCACTTCAGAAACGTATCTGACTTACCTTCCAGACACGCAGAGCTCTCCCTTACATCTGCATTCCCATTCCCTTCATGTCTGCTCCATTTCGGAGCCGCTCTTGCTACTGGCAGTGCTTTCTTTAGGGGGATGGAAGGTGAAGGGCTGATCTCCCATTTTTCTGAGCTGGAACAACCACGCAGATTTCTAGCTGGAAATCACATGCTGCAAAATGCACCATGCTGTACAGAACAGCTGCTTCCCTGCTCTGTCCTCTCTCTCCGTAGGTTCTGTTCCCCCAAATGGCCATTGCTTGAACCAAGTGGCGTACAAAGGATGTATGCACCTACCTGAGTTTGGTACACTGTTATGTGAGGTGTGGGTAGGGGGCCGCTCTTTCTGAAGACCCTTGTAGGTATAACAGACGTGCTGCCTCTGCCAGCCCATCTCTGAGGAGCTGGCTTGTTCTGCTCCCCCGGTGCCACGCAGCAGATGGGAGCAGCTGCCCTTGCTTCTGCAGCCATTGGAACGGTGATTAAAGATGAAACTGCATATTCCAAAGTCACATACGTTGTTCCAGAGAATAAATCAAGGTGTTGTTTGACTTAGAAACAAAACAATATTTTCATGCACTGACCTTCTCAGTTCTGGGGAAGCATTCTGGGAGGAAGCCCTGGTAGTCATGCTGATTTTGAGGGCTTAAAAAATGCACTGTGTTTCAGGCAGGTGCTGTCTTTGAAATATCTGCAGGCCTTCTGGATTTCCTTAATGGCTGTGTTGGGTGCAGAGCACAAAACTGTTCTTCCTCTTGTACCAAATTCTCAGGAGCAGTATTTTCATTTTACTGTAAGTGTGTCATCTGGTACAAGAACAGGGACGAATATTTCCTGGGCTCAGTGTTAAACCAAACGCTCTTCTTTTAAATCAATCCCTCATTGTTTCTTCTTTTGTCAGGGGAAAAAAAGACATTGAGAGCTTTAAGGCCCTTCACCTTCAGTCCTACAATAACACTCAAAATTCAGCCGGATACTGAATTGCTGGGATATGATTTTGATTTCCTCACTGGAAAATAGCGTGTAAAAGTCCTTGACAAAGACGTATTTTCCAGCTGAGGAAGCCCAAAAGCCTTTATTACCAGCCTCTTTGCTCTGTTCTCTCCCTTCCTCTGCCTCATTGCCTCCTCTCTTCCTTCTCTCTGCCTTCTCTGCACCTATGTTTAAGACCTTACTTCCCTTTGGACTTCTACATCCATCCACTTGTGCATCCCTGACTGCCTCTTCCAGGCACCTTCTGAGGGATGAAAAAGAGCCGTAAATTGCGGTGCAGTGCAGGCACGGCCACCCCAGTGCAGGTCAGGAGAGCTGTTTTTCTTGCTCTTCTCTTTTTGTTGTGGGTGGGTGCACCCATCGTTTGCTTCTTCCACTCAAGGTGCCATTTTCTGACTCCCAGTTTATCAAAGAGAACAAAAAAATCAGCTTCTCTTTGACGTATGTAGATGATGTGACTATGAAATGCTGGTAGGTTGGAGAGGTGAGACCTTCATGTTTTTTGCCTCCCTTCCTAGATTTAACTGTATGCAGGAGAGCCTTGCAAGGCTGCTGTGAAGTGAGGCTTGCTCTAGTAACCTGGTAATCTACTGACACAGGCTGTTCCTTTGGAACCTTGTAAAAAAAAATCATAGACCAACTTCCCTGGAAAATAGAACCAAGCAGCTCTGTGTTAGTTGTTGTTATGACCTCTGTTTGTAACCTGCTGTTAGCCCTCAACGCCTCTGTTTGCATCTGTGTGCCCCAGATTGATGTTTGCCTAATGAAATGCTGCTCTGGAAGATTTATGCACATGCATTAATAGAATAATTAGAGGTCTTTGAAAATCTCAGATGAAATGTGTAACAGGTCGGGGAAAAGAGAGGGAAGGAGCAGGATGTGAGGCGAGGGCTGCACCTACTGGTGGGGTGGGTGGTGTTGAACTGCACCCTGAGAGCGGGGGCGCGGCCGGGCCGGGGGAGAGCGTGTGCCCAGCGCCCTTGTGCTCCTCACACAGACGGCCCCCTGGGAAAGTGGGGATTTTTGGGGGGGCAACGCGAAGGGACGGTGAGAGGGCTGCAGAAGCACAGCGAGGTGAATGGGCTGCACCCACACCTTGCTTTCTGCGGGGAAGGAGGAAAAAAAAAACCCAACCACCCCAAACACCAACGCCGACATCCAACCCCGCACAACGCGGGGTGAGCGGGGACAACTTTCCGCTGCGGCTGCTCGGGCGGCCGGGGCTGAGCGTCACGGTGACGTGCGGGGCGCGGGCACACTCACACGCACAGCCACGCACACGGGCGCGGGGATCCCCGCAGAGCCCGCGAGGCGCGCCCCGGCCGTGCGTGTCTGCGTGTCCGTGCGGGGACGGGGCGGGGAGAGCGGCGGGGAGCGGCTGATCGGGGGGGGCTGACGGATGGCTGTGGCCGGGAGAGCTGTGCCAGCCCGTGTGTGCTCGCTCCATACGCCTTCCCTCCGTGCTTTCCTTTCTTCTTCTTCTTTTTTTTTTTTCCTTCAAAATCTCCCTGGGAATTTTGTCTTTTACAGCGGTTTTTTTTTTTTTCCTCTTATTTTTTCTTTCCCTCTCGTTGCTGCCGAGGATACGTTCTGCTTGCCAAGTTTGTAGTGCCACCTCTCAGATTCCCCCACTCCCCGCTTTTTGGATCTATACAGTGCCCGTTTGTATGTAGGCATACCGCGGGTTTTTTTGCCTCTTTTTCAAGAAAATTGGAATTCTTTTGGGAAGCAAATGGATACTGAGGAGGACGATGCTAAAAATCTCCTTTTGAATCTTTAAAAAGAGGTTTACGAAGAAATTGCTTAAATTCAGCCATCAATTTAGCTTCATATTAAGCACCTCGAAGTATTTATGATTGCAGAGCAGGTGCAAGCGAGGATTAGTAATAAGGTAAGGGAGCTTTTTCCATCTTTGAGGCAGCAGCGTTTGCTCAGGGTTATCAGCAGCTTTTTTTTTTTCTTCCTTACAGTCTGAGCTGATTTATTTGCATTTTCGGTGCTGTTCTCCCGTCCTTCCGAGTCTTTTATAATACGCCTGCTTGCTTCTCATCACTAAACATACATCCCTTCTCCCTTCCTGCTCTGTATTTGGGAGTTTCTTTGCCGTGCACACATTTTGGCTGTTATTTGGTAACTGTTTATAAAGTCACCAGTCCGCTGTTGAAAATGATTTCTCATCTTGCACTTTCTCCACCCAGCAGTCTGCCAGGAAAGCCCCATGGAAAACTGCATCACAAAAGCCTTTTTATTTGCATTAAAAAGAGAGAGAGAAGTATTTACAATTCCCCCGTGGGAAAGGGTCAGGGGTTGGGGGATGGCCATCAGATTTTCCCCTCTATTATGAATTCCCTTCTTGCCCCACCCCCTGGGGTTGGGTGCACAGGGATCCAGCCCCATCCCACAGGTTGGGGTGGGTGGGCTTTGGGGTGCTGAGCCGAGCCCTGGCAGCCTGAGCTCCAAACGCTGCTGGGGGCGGTGAGATGCAAGGGGCAGGGATTCCTCCTGCGTGGCTGGAGAGGAGGGAAGGGTGCCCTGCGCTTCATCCCGCTCCCCTCTGAGATGTGGCAGGCTCCGTCAGCACGCTTTACTAATTCTTGTTTTATCAGCTCTATTTAGCGATATAAATGGCACGAGCGAGGATATCAATTACCAGCTAACCGCAGCGATAGTCCTTGGTTTATGGGATTTAATGATTTCTCTTGTTTTGAAAAAGCTCTTGTGACGCCAGCAATAAAGAACTCCATAAATCATCTAAATGAATTGTGTTCCAGTAAAGGCAATTTTTGGTCTTTCCTTGCGTATCTCCCCATCCTGGTAATTAATTGCACTGCCGTTGCTAGCGTGTTTGTGGTAATAAGGGTTCCTGTAAAGGGACTTCCTAGATGGGGGTCCCGTGTTTACTGAACTCCTGCAGTGTGCCTTAGCTGTAGGCAGCCACTGTCCTCTTGAAATCGTGAAGTGAGCGTGGTGTGGAACATACCTGCTCAGTGCTGTGACATGTGCCTTGTCCTCCTCACTGAAGGCAATGAAAGCCCATTTAATGGACTGCTTCAGTGACTAAGGCTGAAAGCAGGAGGTAATCACCACTTGGGCCTTCTGATTGCATGTTTTGATTTAAAAAAGGAAAAAAAAAAAAGCTTTTCCTTTTCTCCTTTTAAAATCCTGCTGCTTTTATCATTAGCTAGTCAAATCCTCTTAAAAATAAGTAGGAGCAGTTCAGTCCTTCAGCAGAGCATAGGAGTATTCCTGCAGTTATGTGAGAAATGCTCCTTTTTCATGCTTTCTGTTGCTTTATTTCCACCTTCTTCTTTATTCATGATGGTGTTTTTGATCCATTATTTACAGTCTGGATGTATTGAAAGGGCTGGAATAAAGTATCGCTGTTCCTTCGGAGCAGAGAAGCATACTATGAGGAAAGGGATCAAGTTGGACTGTTCTAGAGAATTGTTAAGCCACAGGGTTTACATTTACCTGAGTAATATTTCCACTGCCTTTAGCAGTTGTTAAAATGAGCTGTAACTGGTGATAGATGTAACGGACATTTACGTGTGTGTGTTTCATCCATGTAGTCCACTATGTACTCAGGTGGAGCTCCACTTAATGTTGCTGACAAATGGTTTACTGCACAAAACCATTAATCAACAGTGGGAGAGGTGGAGGTTCAACTCCCCGTGCGATTAATTGGGCTGGTAGTTGCCGAACACAATATAATTACAGAGATATGCTGAGTCCTTCAAAAATTGATCATGTATCTTTTTTGGAAAACACCCACATGCAAAATCTGGTAAAACTGAGTTCCTTGTGGCTGCTGAGTAGGCATGCAAGTAAGGTTAATGGAACACAACTCTAACAAGATATTTCATGAAATGTATGTAGGTTTTAGTGCTCTTTGCTCTGAGAGCCTCTCGTTAGACTGACTTTCATTAACATGAAATATCTCAGAGATGCTGAGTTCCATCTTACTGTCCTTGCCCAAGCAAGAATTTCCATAGACCATGAGAATTCATTGGTAAATATATTGGCAGTGACATTTCTGGCTGTGCAATCTGACAATTTAGATGTGGTGACTGTGATGCTAATACTATTTATTTGAAGTTTGTCAGTAGAAAGTTTACTTTTATCTCCATTAACTGGAAAGCATCAGAGTATCTCCTGTTGCATCATGAATGCAGCCACTATCATCCCTCTTTGCTAAAAAGCAGTTGGTCAGTGAGGATGCACGTGGGTTTGAGGCTTTAAAATTTCTTTCCTCTGAACACGAGGAACATTCAGAAAACTGACGACTCACTAGAAAGCATCTCCAAGTCCCTTTTTACTATTCATGTCTATGCATTTGAGCATAATCTGATTCTTGAATTGACAGGTCATTGAAGGAATTCTCAGTTAGTTTTACTTGAGCGTGGTTA
Organism: Pavo muticus; assembly: GCA_016647715.1. Lineage (NCBI taxonomy): Eukaryota > Metazoa > Chordata > Aves > Galliformes > Phasianidae > Pavo > Pavo muticus. Next base: position 546,379 of record JACDJE010000089.1, on the reverse strand, counting down.
TCCCTGTGTGATGTGACAGTGATAATTCCTTAGGCAACAGCAAGCTGCAGGTAATTGCTTGGGCTTGTTGGCCAATGCAGCGATTCATTGCTGGACAGAGAACATTGCTCGTTGAGGTGTATGGCAAATAAATATCCAACCAGAATTTCTGGTAGAGGTACGGTGCATTTCCACTGTGGTTCTTTATATTAAATTAGCTTTTGGAGTTTTTTTTCAGATTACAATCAGTGTTGTAGAACTCCCATATTATACTCCACGGGAATCTCTAATTTTGCAATGGGAGAGCAGAGGTCCAATCTTTTATGCATCAAAGAAGTAAATTTGTTGTACCCAAGTCCATAGTTACTCATACTACTGTTTGATCACATTTTGACATTTACCTTGAAATCACATTGCACTCTTCAGTAGTGAGCAGCTATCCATGCCTTAATTCTTACTGATGGGAAAAGTAGCCTTAGTGGGTGACTGATGAGAGGTTATGTGGGGATCTGGCAGCAAGTGTAGAGAACTTGTGGCTGTTGTCCCTCAGTTCCAGTCTGCAGCCACTAGATGGGTATGAAACTTCTGCAAGAGTGACAAGTGGTTCCAAGGAAGAATGAAAGGGAATACTGAAAGAACAAAATGTTTGAGGCCTGTTTCTGTAAGATTACAGAAGGAAGCAGATGTGTGCGTAACAGTCTTTGTGTATGTTCAATAGCAGCTTAAACAAGTTCAGTAAACAGTACAGGCCATCAAACATACTGCTCATGCAATGGCTTAGAGGGTGATGGGGCCGTTGGTCTGTACGTTAGTCTGTGCTAATACGTTTCCTCATGCAACAAGCTAGTGAATTGTCTGTCTCACTCACTTCATAGCATTTTGATGCCCAGGGTAAGAGCAAAATCCTGGCATCCGGTGAGATGCCTCCTTGGCTCCACGTATTGGTGGTCCCATGTCTGTGGAGGTCCACGGATAATTGCCAGAAACCTGCTGTGTATCCATATGGTTAAGTCTGGTTTTTTTGTTTTTTTTTTGTAAGTAGATTTTAAGGTTTCACAAGAGACCAGGTTTAACTATGGAAATGACCATATGTTTGTGACATCAGATGCTAGATTGATTTCTGCAGCTTTCTAGGAATTGGAATACCTGCACATGATTCTCAGCGTGTGCTGAAGAAGCTTTTGCAGACCCAGGAAAAAAAGATTCTTGGAACGAATCCTTGATTATGTCATTTTCTTCCCTAGCAGAGAGAGAGGGACTGTGTTTTGGGGGAGGTTTTCAGAGTTTATGTTCTACAAGAAGAAAGTAGAAGGAATACATTAGCTGCATTGTCAATCAACTTTCTAATTTCATGTAGTATGAGAGAGGAGAAACAATGGGAAAGCAAGCATTTATATTTATGCATTTTGGTAAAATAGTGTAAAAACAGCTATAAGATGTTTTCCAGAGCCTTAGTAACAGAACACAATTAGCATAAAAATTTCTAAGGACTGGGATAAATAAATACCAGATGTGCTTATTTATTTATTTAGGATTTGATCCATTTCCTATTGAGGGGAACTTTATTATTCAGAGGAAGGAAAAGGGGGAGGCTGTATTGTTCTTCCGAAGTAAATGGGAGTCTTTCCATCCTGGTTGTCAGAAAACATAGCACAGAGGTTCTGAATGTAGAGTAGAAATGTTGTTAGTGCTTGTACAGTTAGCTACCAGCACTCAAGTGTTGGTGAAAGTTCCTTTTCAGGAAGCAGAAATATAATTAAAGGCATTTATTTTTGACTCCTACCTTTTTTGTTCAACAGTTATTCAGAATTGGCTCATCTGTTGTTTTCAATAAAGCATCGCATCCAGCTGAGATATATTTGACTTTCATATTTGTTAGGGAGAAAGAGTGGGAAAAATTGGAACAGCTCCAATTAGGCGTATTTATTGGACAATTAAAATAAAAAGCAGATGAAGTTTTACTGAAAGATATAGCCAGGTAGCAATTTATATTGCAGTAAAATGAAAATTAGATGTTTCTGAGTTACAGAAAAAGAGCTCAGTGCTGAAGTTTTATTGCTTATTGTTTGTATTCCAGGAGCAACCAGAGGGTTCAGTCAAAATCATCACCTGCTTGTGTGAGGCACTGTATGAATAAATAATATGTTTTGTGTTCCAGGGAGTTTTGACTTCACTCTACATGTGATTTACCACAGTCGCACTGAGTTCATGTGTTCACAACATGTGAAAGTAACATAAATTCTGGGTGAAATGGAATGCAGTGTGAAAGCGGAGTGGTCAGAAAAATAAGCTCAGTCTGCTCTGTTGAATAAAAATTTGGAGGCAGTTTTTAATAGAATCCATTTGAGAGTTTTCCTTGTCTTTGATAAACTTGGATTTAAAAAAAATAAAAGTCCGTATAGACATGTGGTGTACTTTGTGATAGTGCAAATACTTAACGTAAATTATGCATGCCCTGATTCCAGCTTCAGAGTAAATAGAGAGACTCCACCAATGTTATTGGAGTTAATATGTGCAACAAATATATATGAAGCTAGTACCTATGGAGAAAAAGCATTTCTTTTAATTAGGCAGTGACATAGGCAATGTTTGTGCCCTTAAGTAATAAAAGATGCGTAGTTAAAATTACTTTTTTTCTTGCTATTTCAATTTCTTGTTTATAAAGACTTCTGAACATAAAAACAAGGATTTTTAGCTTATGTTCGGCAGCCATTCGGGTGATACTCACCATTCAGCATGTGAAGGCCTGATCAAAGTTGAACAGAATTGAACTGGAAACTTTATAGAGTGTCCATTGAAGAAAGGAGTCTTCATGTTCTATGGGACGTTTGTTGCAACAACATTCAAGACTGAAGGAATTTTTAGGAAATGTAAAACCTAATGGTTCGTTGCCCTCCGTTCATCTCCATCATTATCTACTCCTACAGATCCAATGCTTTTGCAGGGGGTTGTTGAAGTTGACTCTGACCATCATATTTTAGTATGGAATAAGTAGGGACAAGAACACAGCCTCAACATAAATTTTGTAACATTTGGAATGTTAACAATGTATAAAATCTTAAGAGTGCCACAGCTTTCCTTTTTGACCACTTAGCAAGGTTTTGCATTGCCTGGATTCATGTTTTCATTGTCAGCAGATAGAACAACTTCTAGTTCGTTCAAATCATAGGAAGTGTGCCGTGGCTTATTGCCGCTAACAAGTGCAGATGAAGAGGAGACCTGATGTGACAGCTTGGCCTTTGCTTTTCCCATACTAGTTCTTCACCCAGTTGTTGGGCCTATGAGGTAGCAATTATGCTGTGACAGTTTTTTTCCAGCATGCTCTCGTCTAAGATCTTAACTTCCGCACAGCTAAGAGAAGGAAATACTTGGGGCACTTTCAATCTCGTGCCTTTACTTGGCACTTACATTAAAATATTTTCCAGTACTCAATCTATTTTGTTTTCTCATCCATAAATTGTACTGCTACATTGGGATGCCATGAGGATTAATGAATGCTTGGAAAGCTCACTACAGATAGAAAAAATACAGCGCTGCCTCTTCAGCTCGTTATGTATAATGCTGCATAGTTCAAAAGTTATGAGAGTTGCATAGAGGATCTGGCAGAAGAAGCAAGAAAATATTGAACTTCCTGTTAATGGGGCAGCCATGGGTCTCTCTTCATCTGCCATCCATTCTTTGTTCAGAGACCGGCAGTGCCATGAATGATCCCATTCTCGTGAGCGTTCCCCTTTGCAATAGCCTTTGAAAATGAGGAGAGTTTCACATGGGGAAATCTTGTTGGACTCCTGATTGACATTGTTCAGCTTTTGTGAAATGTCAGCATTTAATTCTTTTCAAGTTCGTTTCTTCCAAAATAACAGTGTCCCCAAGTTTATGGCCTGGCCTTTCGGAAAGCAAAGGGTTTCTCATAAAGAAACATTTAATGTAAACTAAGATAGTATTTGTGAAGTCAATCGGCATTTGTTATGAGAAATTAGAATTCAATTACATTATATATGATAACAAGATATTTAAAACTTCATTTTTTCATTAGATATCAATAGATCTCCCTGGGAATTGTAACTTCTTATAATTTGTATGCAATGGCAGTTATGGCTGGACTTTATCACAGAACTGTGATGAAAACATCCATGTTTCTGACTGTTGCATTTCTTTGTATTTTATGTGGGGTCAAGAAACGTGTCAGAGATTCCAAGAAGTAACAATGATGCTAAAGCAGCTTGGATTCAAAAAGCCAAGCTCAGCTTTGAGTGGAACTCAAAACTAGGAGAACACTGAGGATATGTCAGCTAAAAAGTTGTGGCTGTTATTTGTGGCGAGCCGCTTGGTGTTTGGTTGATAATACAATTGAACTGCCATCTTGTGATTGCAGTCATTCAGAACATACTTGATATTCTGAAAAATGCAAGATGATTCCTAAACCAGTGGGAAATGTGTAAACCCTAGCAACAAATCCAATCTTATGTTTGATTGTCTGTGACTAAGGGACTGTGTGATAAGAACTTATGGTTTAGTGTGATGCTTCCAGAGCTTCCTATCTAATGGCAATTTCAGTGTTTAAAAAAAACATAGGTAGGAAAAGAAATATGACTATATTATAGACTAACAGACCTGGGCCTGCATAATGCAGTTCCCACGATAAGGCCCTAAACTGAAGTGCAGAGAGCAAGACTATGCAACAGAGAGCAGCGTTGGTGTCAGCGCCAGAGGGAGCCGCTTGCCCAGCTCTTGGCTGCAGAGCAGCTCCAAGGCTGGAGAGAGCCAACAAAAGGGGACAAAATGGCAGCGAAATCATGATAAGCTGTTGAACGCTTTCCACACACACATTAGTATTTTAAAGGTGAAGTTACATGGGAGGAGGGAGTTGGTCTGTTTGCCAGATGTGACGTTTTGCTTACAATGAATAGAATTTGATTGTAATTCAAACTAATCTAGCCCTTTTTTTCTGGATTGCTGTTACAAGTGTTTTGTAGTTTACAAAGTAGATACTATAAAAATAAATTATGATTCTCAATTACAACTGTAACGTTGGATCCTCTATTTGCTGTAGTAGTGTCGGTACATTTTATATTTACATATTGGACCTTTCCAGTTGTATTCTTTTTTCTTAACAATGCAGTATATGGCAAGAGTTCAGGTAAGGCTAATTCTTCTTTTCCTCAAATGCTCACCTTCGTTTTCCTTAGTCATTCCATGTTTAATATGGGATAACGTGCATTCTCTGAGACTGCTCAGAACTGAGATGTGTAGGACACAACAATTCTGGACTTCATGGGTAAAAGTATTGTTATTCAAGTATTTATGTGCTGGTGAAGTTCCAGTGTTGCAAAGTGAAATCAGAGCTGAGCTGGTGTATTTTTTTATCCCCCTCCCTTAGTGTAGAAAAGCATCCCACACAGCACCTCTGGGACCCTGGTGTAAAGCATTTGTAATCTATGTGCTAGGACAGATGAAAGATGACTTAAGCAGTTAAGCAGCTGCTTCTGCAAGTTGTCTGGGGTCACAGAAGTAGCCTCTGGCAGAGTGAGGAATTGAACCCAAACCTCTGAAGCTCTAGTTCACCTTATTCATAAGATATTCCTTCTTCTCTTAACCTTACTGCTATAAAATGTGATCTCTGTACACTAAAGATAATACTTTTAAAACTAGATTTGCGTGTCCTGCTACTGCTGTACTAAAACTCACTTATTTACAGCCACACGTGTGCACACGTATGCACAGACAGACACAAATCCCTTCCTTAGACAGGGGCTTTGCTGATGAGGCAGGTATAATAGTACTGAAATCAATTCATGAGCTGCAAAGTTATTATGTTCTAGCACTGAAGTTTATTCGATCTGCCTGCTTAAGAGATTTCCAAGGCAGGTACCTGCCCACAGAGATTAAAGAGAGTGTGTGTGTATGCACGTGCACACACGTTTTTTAAGTGTGTGTGTACATACATAAATAAATGCAATTCGGTATTCTGCCAGTTATACTGCCAGGTTTAAATGGCAAACCAGTTAGTTTTCAAGTTTCTCTGTTGGGATGATAAAGAACAAAAATGTTGTATTTCATCCTGAAACTTTTTCCATTCTCAAATGAATTGCAAATAAGCGTAACTGACAGTTCAGTTAATTTGAGTTAGAAATCAGGAACCAGGAGGTGTAATGGTGTTAGCTTGAAATGCTCCAGCTGGATCTCTCTGCACACTTGCTGACTGAGACGAGTGAGCAGAGAGTCAGGGAGTGCAGTTGTGAGGAGGTGTTTGGGTCTCAGGAACATCTAGGTGTTGAGCTGGGGTACCAGAGTCTCTAAGTGAACTCCCATCGAAGGGCTTGGATCGAAGCACAAACGGGCCTGAGGCACCACTTAAATCACCTGACTGGCTCTCCTTCTTTCTAGGATCTCCTCTAATGTTGTTTGTGTGTCAGCGCAACTTTTTCTTGCTCCTGGCCTTCAGTCAGGGAGGAACCATAGATTGCATTAAATTTGCAGCCTTTTATCAAATTTCAAGAACAAAATCCCACTGAAACAAGAGAGAGATGCCTGTAGAGAAATCACAACCTGAAAGCTGCAAATTTAACAGTTATGACTTTCAAACATACTCCTTCACTCTATTTGCAAGCGCAAAGACTGTCAGAAGTGGACTGAACAACCTAAAACGTTTGAGAGACTCCTTGGTGTGTTTTTAATGTGGTTGACTTCATCTTTCTGGTCTTTGATTCTGTTTATTATCTTTTTGTTTCAAAGACTAAACAAGAGCAAACAATTTGTTGTGATTTAACTTGTTGTGTGGAGGACAGATGGATTGGAAGTTCGTATAAAAACTCTTCAGTTTTGTATCAGGTCAAGTACAGTGTTTTCAAAGCACCATTTGGAACTGTCATATACGTTGTGCTTTCTCAAATGCTTTTGCAAATATGTTTTCCAAGTGAGGCTATTTATCCAAGAACCTTCTCTCAGTCGAGCATTCAGAGAACAGTAGCTGTTGTTTGTATCTCGAAGGAGATTATTTATTACTAAGACAAAATGAGTCTGTACTATCTCACTTCTCTGCGCAGGGTGATATATCAAAACCTGGAGGATTATGAAAAAATCAAAGCGGAGTAATTGGGCAGGAGAATGGCACTTGAAGTCCAATCTGCATAATTGTAAATTTAGAGAAACGTGGAGCGACTTGGTGGAAAAACTCAGTGCTGTGGCAGTCTGGTTTTTGGTTGTCTGGGGGAAGAGACATTACAGTTTTCTAGGAGGTTCACCTGAATTCCATCAGGAGTCATCCTTGAAAGCCACAACCAAAAATAGGAGGTGCAGTTTAGCTCAAATGAGGTTTAGCCCCAAGCCCATTGAAATCCTGGGAAGATTTCCCACTGATGTCAGTGTTCTCTGGATCCTGAGGCAGTAGCTCTGGCAATGTTGTGTTCTCTACTAAATAATGACATTCTAATGAAAAATATTACAGCTGTCCGTAATGCTTCTGTAAATAAACATTCTTATTACTTGCTTTTAAAGAGATCTCAGAGAAAATCATATGCTCAGTTATTTATCTAGAGCTCCATTGGACTGTCTTACCAACTACGCAGTAATGTAGCTCAGACATACTTTGTGAATGGGCAAAGTGCACAGAAAATGCTTAGGCTTTTGTGAACGAACACAGGCAATCATGTGAGAGTTAAAGCATTTCGTTTAAGGGAAAAAAAAACAATCTGGAATGTGCCACATAGAGAGGTCATCAAATGGAACTTTGAGACTAGATTTTTTTTTTGAAAGGCTGGATGGTTTTATTGCTGTTAATAATATTTGTAGCTCTAGTATGCAAACCAAGATAAGAATAATCAAATCTCATGCTTCAAGGCATAAGCTAATCACCTGCTGGGTTTGGCATAATTGGTTAATGCATTATACTAGGAAAGGAGGTTCACTTTCTGTGAAACTTTGTGTCCTGGCCGTGCTCACTGAAAGCATCCTGGATTTGAGAGGCCAGAGTTTCCTGATCCCTTAGCTCTTTTGTCCATAAAGTGATGTGTATTGAGGGCCATTTAACATCAATGTTATAATCTTATTTTTGGATTTCCTGATTTGAAGCTGTGTTGGTAGGAGTTACTCCCTTTCATATGTTAGAGATTATACACAGTGCATTAAGTGTTCCTTGCTTCTGCCATTTGTTCAAAAGTAGAAAAGATTCCAAATGATGTAAGAAACAGGATTAGTGATAAACTGCTGAATGGTTCATGCACACACATTAATTCATATCTGAAATTACAAAATAATCAATTTGTCTATCTGTCCTGGTATCTGGACATAGATAATGGTTGTACTACTTATATAAATAACGAAAAAATGTTTACAATGCTTTGCAGGCCCCAGATTAGATGAGTAATAAGTTGTAATAGGTTTTTGATTAACTCCCTGGCAGTAGGAGTTGGATTTACCTGATATGGAGTCTGCTTCTGGCAGTGGATTCACCAGAAACCACCTGCTGAAAATCACTGATTCTGTAATTGAATCTCTGCTCATTTTAGTGAATGCGTTTTGTTTTCTTAGGCCCAGATTGTGGTGGATTCTGGCATGTGGATACGAAGCAAGGAAGCGTAAACATTTTTCCCTGCTGGTCCGCTCAGTGGAAGCTGACCACGTGTGCAGTCCATGCACTCTAGTGAACAAAAAGACCATGCCAAGCCCAGCCTTGTTAAAAAAAAAAAGAAAAAAAAGACCTATGCTCCTTAGCAAAAGCAAATATGAAATGAGGCATTGAAACATCCAAGTCAGAGTTCTCCAAGATGTGTAAAAAAGCAACCGCGACACTCCCCTACCTTCTGTTGATGAGATGCAGTGTTATTGTTTTTAGATTAATTTACGTAGAGCTCTTTTTTTACTATTAAATTGTATTGAGGTTTTTCTGGGCCATACAAAACCTGTGTGTTTACAGCACAGTTTTGAAGCTGGGAAGTGTGGTATTGGGCTGGGATTTCACTCACAACAGCAGTGGGAGTAGGGGCTGAGGCTGATGGGAGATCTGGAACCTCCTTAATGCCACAGCTCAGCTCGACCTGCAGAAAACCTATATCTTTCTCAGGCTGGAGGTCTGAGCTCGAACAAGCACAGGGGTATTGTTAACTGTTCTGCTGCAGGCTTCTTTTTTTCTTTTTCCTCTCCTATTTCTGTGTAAAATTCAAGATGTTGGCTCATACAGCCCAGTACTCCTCTTAAGAGAAGAGCAACAACAACAAAAAGCCAAGTTCGTTATCTGTATGAAAGCCCTCAAATGCAGGCTTGGAGGAAAACCTAAAACTTCTAATGCAGCAGAAATATATGTGGCAGGGTTTTTCTCCAGCTGAATACTTTTAATAAAACATTTTCATAATTTCCACCCAGTGGTAATCATTTTATTGCTTTTTCTTTATCTATACCTATTTCTGTTCATAGTGTAGCTGCTCAGTTCTGATAACCTAATGGAAATGCATTCCAAGAGGAGCTCGAGATTTGAAGAATTTCATAAAATTCTCTGAATTTCCACTTCAAAGTATGCTGGCACAGTTTACTGTGACTGTTATTAAGACATTTGTAATTTTGCTATTTTGATCTGAGAAAGCAGTTATTTCATTTTCTGGTCATTTATGTATTTCTCTTCTAAAGGAATGTAGGCTTTTTGAAGTTATCAGTCCATAGTTAGGATTTTACAATTAGTTGGCCCGTCACCATAGTGGCAAATACTGGTTTGTGGGATTCCACAGAGCAACGCTGGATGAAAAAAACAGCCTTGCAGAGACAGACTCAAATGCACAGGCAAGATTATGCTTGGTATTTCGGTATGAGAATCTGTTAACTGTTTGCATAGAAACAGTCTTTGAAAGGGAAACCAACTCAGCATAGGAATATGTTTATCTGTAGATGTGCTTGTGTTGGTTCTTATCCTAATTTTGCCTTTATTCACTAAACCAATCCTTTAAGCAGGGACTTTATTTTGTACATTGAAGTTTAATTCTGCCCTCTCTAGATGCAGCTGGTCCCCATAATCACAAAGTGAGACAACTGAAATGCATACGAGTGATGAAAGCTTAGAATTCCCGTGGGTCATCACTGATGTACTCAGTTGTGCCCAGGACTTTGTCATGTCTTGAAATTAATTCATTGTGTGCATCTTCAAAAGTCAAATAATTTAAAATCTAAATTATAAAAATATGCTTCTAAAGGAAGCTGTTTGTGATTGTAATTGTTGCAAATGAAATTGCAATAGGACAAGATCCTGCGAGACGTCAAGTATCCTCGATTCCCGTCCCTTCACTAAATATGAATGTTTTTACTATTTTACAGAAGACTGGTTAGATTTGCAAGATGCCTTTTTCAGGTGTCTATAGGATTCATTACTTATAAATATTTAAAGACTGCTTTAGCATAAGCATGTGCTTTAATAGAAGAACAAAGCTTACCGTGTGCAATTAGCCCCTTCCAAGTTGTAATCCCAGTTAGCTTTGTGCCACTTACGGTCTAAATATTGAAGAGCCAAACTCAATCTGAATTCTAATGTAAATAGCTGTATTAGCTCTCCAGGAGTAATCTGCTATTTGTTTCTCTCAGGTCTTGCATGTTATTCTGACTTTATTTTTTTTGTGTGAACACTGTATTCAAGCATCTGATTCTCTGGGTTCACATTTAGAATTTAATCTCACTCCTTCTGGCTTGAAGTTAAATGTCCAAGTCAAACCTTTGGAAGTTTTAGTAGCAGGTGGACTCTACAATGCATTTGAATGTGCTTTTTTCTTTTTTCTTTCTTTTTTTTTAATTTATTTTGGCCTCCCATTTGTGTTACTGGATAGTTCAGATGAGTGCCCACCTGTGTCCCATGGTTCTTGCGCTATTGCTTGTTTCTTGCCCTGCAACAACAGGCAGGCTCAGGACACGCTACGTTATGAACCCTGAACAGGAAGGACAAGGGACTGTTCTTCTGATTTCTACCAGCTTTTTCTTGCTTGCTGTACCGCTCTGCTTTTGTAGAGCACGCTTTCTTCTTTCCTTTCTTCTTTTCTTAAAGCATCACATTCCTTCAGTTACTCAGTAGCTTTCTTAGCTGGTAAATCTTATTTTGTTAGAAGCCGCCTGCGATGTTTAATCCTTTTCCATTAAAATACTAAAATCTCTCTTTAGTTGTCAGACATCCTTCACTTCATGGTTATCACAGTCAAAGAATGAGATATTTCCTCCAGGGTTTGCTGGGAAAGTTTCTATCCCATCGTAGGAAGCTGACCCTCTTGGAGTGATTCTGCAAGCCAATTCATATGATCCACTGACTATTTCTCTGCTTCAAAGTGACTTTACTAGGCTGATATTTTTGTGCTGGTAACATGTACAGATATGGAATTTGTCCCTACAGAGGTGTGATTTTAATCTATCGTCAGGAAGATATTTGCAGCCAGCTTTTGTGCAGTAGATTATTGATAGTGCCTCTCCCTTTATGCGTAGCATGCCTAGTGAGTGAGGCAAGCTCTAAAGAATTTCAATGGACTGGCTTAGACCTCCCTGAAATGGCAAATAAACTGCACAGTGGGTTGTATTCTCATATTTTGCAAATGTTAGACAGAAAAATAAATCACCACAGATAGTGAGACATGTATAAGTTCCAATCTGAAACATGGATGCGCTTCCAGAACTGTAATAAAGAGCTGTCCTTTGTGTTTGGAGATGTGAAGCTGCTGGAACCTGGTACGAGTGGAGGTTGTCTGACATCAGTTTCATTATGGCTACTTGCAGGCTTCTCATATTTGGAGAGTATGATTGATGTTTTAGCACCGCATACTCTGTGCAAATGACAGCATCTTGAGCAGCACATGACAGATTTTAGAAAACACATTAGAGGAAATCTGAAGTGTCTTTCTGCTCTTTTTCATTTATTTTTTTTGAATTTATTTTTGCATGTGGTTTCACTGTTTCAACGCGTGTAGAAATGTATTGGGGTAATGGAACCTCTGGAATAGAAATGAGAAGGAGGAAAATGAGTGCAGTGTTCTTCTAGCACAGAAATTGCTGAAAGACCTGATATTGGTGATGCTCTAATCACTTTGTACTTTTCCTTATCAGAGGTGTTGAATAGGGATACAAATTGTGACTCAATTTAAACAGCATTAGTTTTACAAGCTGAAGAAAAACACCTGTGTGCCTGGCTCATAAACCTAAACGTCCCAGTGAAAGCACTTGTTGCTGTGCTTTTCATTTTACTTGTGAAGGGAAAGAAATCCATTTAAACAGAAGAAACTCCTGGTTACAGTTTGTGAGTTTGGGTGGTAGAAATGCTTACAATTTCGGATGGAGCTTGGTGAAAAACTTGCCGGAGTTTGACTGTAGGGACACCTCGTCTCGTGGCACTGCACTATTTCTCTTTGTTATCCATAAAATATAAAGAGCTGTGCCTAGCGTCTGCCGTGTGTTTGTTGGAGCCTGCTGCATGGGTGCACCAGAGGGAGATAATTTGAGGTTAGTTGTGTGTATTGCATTCTCTCATTGGAAGTCTTCTGGTTCTAATCGTTTTGCCATCCAGGAACTGAAAACCCGTGAGAAACCTAGTTCCTTTAGTCACTGAGACATCAGAGGGTTTTATACAAGGAAAGGCAAAGGCAGAGACAGGAAAGCAAGCAATAGGAATGAGATCCAGTTTCCCACACAGTGATGTCCAAGGCCACCTGAGGTGTCCCGGGATAGCCAAGGCATCAAAGGCTGTAGAGAGCGACCTCTGGATCTCTCTCTGTAGAGAGATACCTCTGGAGCAGGAGCTGAAGGCCGCATTTGTTTTGGGATATTTGGAAAGGATTTGGTTGGCAGTCTAGATTAGAACTAATTTTAGCTAGCTGCAGATCCAAATAGGTGTAAAAAATATTTTTTTTAATTAAAAAAATATATATTTTTAAAGTTTTTATTCTACAAAGCAATTTTGCAAAAAAAAACCAAAACAAACAAACCACATTTGCACTAGTGCTGGAAGGCCTTGCAGGAAGTAAGTTTCAGGTGCAGACAGAACAACGATTTCATTCCATTGCTCCTTATAATCAAGAGAAAGGGTGGAATTTAATATCATTACTCAAACAAGCAATGATCTCGCTACAGTGGACAATCTCTCTACAGTGTTCTCTGTAAACAAAGAAGCTATCCACTCATGAGTTCTGGTTGAAACACAGCTATCATGAAAGTGGATAACGGTCGGATGTAAGCAAGCTCATTTCCCTACATCCCCAAGCAGTTATTAATGGCAGCACTGCCATTCGTTATTTACCTTTTCTGTATTTAATCTGTGATCTAAATTTAAAGTGCTTTATAATCAGGAAGCAGATTTTTGAGCCATCTAATCCCAGCTGGTACTGTTGGATCTAGTTATACTAAAATATTTAGTTCATAATTTTTACTCTTCAACAGCATAGTTCTGCAACTGTGTTATAATTAAAGCAGATTAGGATTCAGACTGAAAAGAATTTATAAATCATTAGTTCGAAGATTAGATATATTTTACTGTTTGATGCTTAATTCACCTCGCTGTCTGATGGGATTCGTTTTGAGAATTTTCACTGCCCTGCAGAAAAAGGGAAGTTCAGCAGGTGCAATACCCAAGTAAGGTAATAAAATATTGCAGACGTTTATATCAAGGTGGAATATGCTCTCAATAGCTCTGTTTTTGCAATTTTTCTTAACTGGAGCACATTGTTTTTGCGAGTCCTGTGAAGAAGTTTGTAGTATGATGGATAACACATCATGAATAATTAGACAGTGCTAGGCTGTAAATCCCAACAGAAACAATGCATCTCTTAGATTAGTTGTTTCTTCTGCAAAGGGCGGTGTACAATGATGGAGTAGAGCCATTCATTTTATATACGTTCCATTTGAAAGTAATCTTTCATGTGAAAGGAAAACAGGATGTATGATAGCTTACATGTCAATTAAAGCATGTTAGGAATGGAAAAGCATTTTCAGAAGCCTGAAAACGAAGTTTTTCAGTTGAAGAATTAGCTCTTGGCTAGAGAGTAATACCTGTGCAAGAATCAGCAGCAGCCTCATTATGAACCTACCCCTACCTAGGAGTCTTGCAATTAACAATGAAAATGAATGGGGAGGACTTGTCTTGTAATTAGTGCAGGTTGGGACATCTGAACTGTCTCAGCAAGAGCATCTGAACTTTCCCAGTGCAGTGAAAGAAAACTTCAAAGAAGTTACTATTCTTTCAGTTCAGTTGGCTCATTGGTTGATTGGGTTGGGTATTTTAAAGGATTAGCTCCCTGCTGTGGCAAATAAGTATTGAAATGCTGGAAATGCTGATTTTCAGAAAGGCTGCTCAGAATGAAAGCTGCTTTTTCTTTCTGTTAATCTTATTACCATGTATCACCAGAATGTAGAAGGTGGGGAATTTGGGGAGGAATCTGCATTATGATAGCAGCGCACTGTGACCTTTCTGTGATGCCGTCTCTCCTTTGTGGGATTGTAAGGTTTCCAATGTTAGCATGTCAATCAGTTGTCTTACATTCACGAGTCTTTAAAATAATTGATGCAAGTGAATGTGCGCTAATTAGAACAATATTATGGACTAGGAGGATATATTCAAAAGTAGAAAGTTCTTCAGTGTTAGCTGTTGCTCCAGGTCCCTTTAAAGCCACTATTCCCTCCTTCCTCTCTAAAGAAATAACTTTCAATAAACTTCTCCAGGTTTTTGCCTTTAGTCACAAGGACACGCATGCTGCATTTTCCAGTGCTGGTACCACGCCAATAAACTAATAACACAGTGTTCTTCTTAATGAGGTGGCAGTTTTCCTACCTCTGAAAATTAAGAATGTCAGTCTGCAGCTATTTGGCATGAGGTTCCTCTGCCCATATCACTCTTTTCCAGCAGCAGTGAAAACAAAGTAATGTTATTATCCATGAGTCCAGATCCAACTTGAAGTTCTATACGTAATGTATCTCCAGCTCATCCCCTAATCAGCATCTTCCTGTAGAAGTCAGGAAGGCTTTCTCATAGCTATTTCTGCCTGGTATCGTACAGCTGGCAGACAGGAGAGGGAAGGGGTAGACAAGAAATAAAAGGTCAGTCAGTGCCCTCCGCAGCATGCAGATATTGGAAGAATGTGTGCATTGTTGTATAAGCAAAATGGAAGAGGTCAATTCATGAACGTGAAAAATTAAATCAACCTTTACATCGAAGAATTGCTTGCACTTCTAGACTAACAAGCCTCAGAACAAGCAGAATACTGCAAAATTCAGTGTAACTGTGCCAATAATTTTCCATAGAGCACAAGTGCAAAACACTCCTTGAGTAAGGACTGCAAATGCTGTGGGAACTGACAAAATTATTTGTAGTTTTCAAAGACGTATGTGGTCCGAAAAGTGACTGCAAAAAATGTCAGTAGATCCATGCCCTGCAAATTTTCACTTTTTCTGCTGACTCCTATAGAAAAAAAAGTATGTGCTATTCTCTACGGCAGTTAGCACTGCAGAGCTAACACATCTCTGAGAAGGAATGAGCTGGATTAAGACCTGACTGTATTAATTAAGTCCCAAACGTAGACTTTATTGTAGATGATGATACATGGACCATAAACAATCCAATCTGATGTTCATATCTCAGGCAGAATTTTAGTGGTGAAAATCAGTAAACCTGACTAGTCAAGTGAATCTCATCAGGAGTCGTTCACAACAACATATATTGAACTCACTGACACCACTTCCAGACTCCTTTTTCAGCATATAATTGTATTTTAATACAAATTTCTTCAGTCCTTGTCCTTGAAGTCCTCTTTGTTCATCTGTGAAATAGATGCTCTTTGAGCAGTGGCTAGACCAGCTCGGCACAATGAAGACATTAACTTTTCTGTAACCAGCTCTTTTCTAGCCTACAAATGGTACCTTGGCACTAACAGAGATGACAGAAACCACCCTTTCTATTGCTATGCATACCTTTTTCATTGCAAATTTTTCTTTCCATTCTGCTTACTCTTTCTTTTCCTGGCTGTTAAAAGAGCACAAAGTTGAGAGCACATTCTAAAGATGTGGGACACTTTCTGAGGACAGTAGGAAGCATCTGTGTGATTAAATATACTCATTTATGGGTTTTTTTTCCACTGATAATGTTTAACTTTAAAGCAATTTCCTGTCCTGTAAAGGGCTGTTTTAATTTTAGCAGATGGTACCATTTTTCATCATCGAAACTGTAAAACTTTATGTAATTTACTTACATATCATTTGTATTTATTTCCTTGCAAGTTCTTAATTTCTTGAATGTAATAGCTCTCAGTGGATTCTGCCACGTACCGCTGTGCTATGCCAAATACTCAGCATTGATTTTCATATTGACTTATATCAATTGTGCCATTAGTGTGAAATGGATGGGAAACACATCAAATATAATCCTGAATGTTTTCATTCTTCAATCTGATATTAATAATTCAGAATCTATTTCACAGTGAATATGCATTTCAACCTCTGCCAGGATTAGAAAATAAATTTACCTCAAAGCCCTGTGACTATATTGGTTATGTGTTGGCTTATTCACTGCAATTTTTCCATTCTGCCATGTGTATTTCCTGCTTCTGGCTGTCCAAAGTGCAACTACAAAAGTCTGTCCTTCTCAACCCCGTGATTCATCAAAGCAAATCACTCAAGGTCCCAGCTGATGTACTTGCATCATCTCAAATGATTCCTACTTTCTCTTATTCTATCAATTACCTTCTGCTCTGGAAGAAAAACCCTGCTTTCCCAGCAAACTTCTTCTGCATTATGTGGCAAGGTTCCTAGAGTCTGCAGCTCTTCTGCAAGGCAGATGGGGAGTTCTGTGACAGTCCCTGTTAAAACTGAAATGCAAGTTTCTGATGAGTTCAATGTGAAAATGAAATTCTGACTGAAATTGTAGCTCTTATGTTTTTATTTTCAGCTTAACTTGGAGTTTACACCCGCCTTATGTTTACAGTTCACTGTATATGTTGTAGATGTTAGTACTGATAGCACAGGATGAGCACAGGCGACCCGGCACTCTCAGTGCCCGCGTTAGCTGCAGGAAGCTGAGCAAGCACATCCTGGCTTCTGAAATCTAGAATGATGACCAAGGCAGATGGAAGTGCAGATGTTTCTGCCAAAATGATCACTGGTGAAACAATAAGTGTGTCATTTAAATGATTATCTTTGGGTCTCAGAGCTACTTCACCATTGAGATAGAGGTGTACTGGGGTTTGGTCAGTGTGTTCAGACTGGCTGCTCAGGAAGCTCTTGTGCAGCTGAACCCAGGCTGCACTTCCCATTTCCAAATGTTCGTTTCGTTGCACAAATGCAAGCTAATTCTAACTCCCTCCCTCATTAATAGGCCTTTCCATATATCTCCCCTTGGTGCTATTTTCCTGTGATTCAAATATGTGTAGTTTTTATCATTACTATACTCTTCTTATTACAGTTTTGAGTTCACCTCTCTCCTGCCATTTCTCTGTTTTCCTCAAAATGTACTCGCACCAGAAATCTTTCCTTCTTAGCTGAACATGCCAGTAATCACTCCTCACTCAACATGTTCTGACTGTCATTCTGTGTTTTCCCTCATGTTGTTTCCTCTTGTCTTCCTTTGCATTCAAGCATTTCATGACAGCAGGTTATGTTATTCCATATTGGTAAAACACCATGTGAACATATAAACCGATATGCATGATTTTTAAGAATCATGTGGATCTGAAGAAGTGATATTTTTAAATTCTTTGGGATCGATTTCAGTTTGGCATGTGTCGACTTGTGCTGAAATTGCAAATGTGTTTTTTTAAGTTGGTTGACACTTGAGTTATTCAGATGGTGTATATCTGACAAAGAATGGTAGAGGCAAAATGAAGCTGATGAGTATTTGGGACAGAGAGGTGTGAGAATCATCAGTTGTATAGATGTTACAAGCAAAAGATGCTATGCCAGTTGTTTTTGGTTTACGTGGTAGGATACACCTCTGCATGACCTGCCTTCTGTAGAGCATTTGTGTACTTTTGCTGCTAAGCATGTCTTTGATGCTGATTTCAGAGGCATTTTGTCTGCATCTGTTTTAAAACAACACATGATTTTACCTTACTACTGGTATAATATCTTTCTTTTCATGTTACATAATTTCTAAGCTGGTAGACGTGTTGGAGGTAAATGGATGCTGTCATATTTCTGTACAATTTCTATCTTTCTCTTTGGAGATTGAAAACAATGCTTTCAGACTTTTTTTTTTTTTAAGTCATGCTTTGTCTGCTTGTTGTGCAGGCCTACAAAAAGCTTGGTCTGCAAAATAGTTGCATGTAGTCTAGATTTGTACAGAAGCTGGGATTAGCAGCTCTTTAATGAGATGCTTAGCCATTCTCGAGATCAAGCTCTACTTATGGCAACTCTGACCGTACAGATTTGACCAACATTTTTATGGCCACAGCTTTTCGTTTGTTGCCTGGAATTGGTTGAAGCACAGATCCAGGCGCTTCTAAATGTAGACTTCTGCGAATAAAAACCAAGTAGAAATTTGCTGTGTATTGGCCAAAGTAAAGTAGCTTGAGTCTCAGCTAAGTAGTTCTGATATTGTACCATTTTTTTTTCCTGATAGTAGATAATTTAAATGCCAGTGTTACTCTAACCTACAGAAATAAGGAGCCTGATAATTCACTTACATTTGTAAATTGGAGGATTAAAGTAATTAGTGGGGTTCATTTTGTCTAATTTGTAGTTGAAATCAGCATCACATCTTGTGTGTCTTTCCTGACTGGTTTTGTTTTCTGATGTGTGGTGTCACATAGCCCCTGTGTTACAGCCAGAGTTTTTACTTTTTTGACAGAGTAATACAGAACATTTTCAAACTTATCTCTAGAAATCTCATAGAAATCTGACAAGATAATAGCTTTTGCCTGTACCCCATGTCTTTTCCTCTTTAGCTATTCAGGCTCTCCTCTGGTGCTGTGAGCTCCTTAGATAAGTGTTACTTGATTGTTTAATAACTAAGGTGCTTTCCATAATGCCTATCATGCTGCCAGAAACCACGCTGTTTATTTCATTCATGTTCTGATCAATTGGGTATTAAGTAATTACTATTCTGGGTTATCTCCAAAGGCTTTTTGCCTCTGCTTACCCTCCGTTAGAAGGATGCTGTATCCTGGCACTCAGCTGTGTTGAGGTGTGTTGTACCTAATTACTGGAGAGTGGTAACACACACATTTCTTGGTCCATGGGAAGCAAGTTGCAGGCATTGCCAGCAGCACTGAACCAAGCTATTTAGTGTCACTCACATGAAAGTGCTCTGCAGATCTTGAAATTGATTTTGCTGTTTCTTGTGCCAAACGTGGCATAATGATGCTTAAAACGTTTAGTTTGGTGCCCTAGGCCAAACATCCCCACCAGGCTGTCGTTGGGGGCCATCTGATGGCTGAGTGCTCGTTAGAGGTGGAGAGCACTCATTCTGCACCTGCAGGAGAGCGAAGGATGCAGCTTGCTCTGCAGGGAGCTGAGTTTGCCCTCACCAAATCATGCTCTGCGAACCACACCAGCCTACCGTAAGTGGAGAGGATCAGGGATTTGCTTCAAAATTGCTCTGCTGCTCTGAGCCAAAATGCGAGTATAAAAACAGCCTTTGTGTCTGTATTGCTGCTGTCTTTTTTCCCTCTCTCTTTGTATGACTCGTTAGAAAGATGGATCTTACAGAGGGGTGGCTTTGTGATCAGAAGCGCGTTAGCCGCGGTTGGGTTGTTGGTTGGTTATAAGGAACTCCCATGGCACAAGCGGCTGTGAGGGAGTTTTACATCTGTCTTCCAAAGCATGTGCTGCTCTCCTGCTTGCTGTGAAAGAGCTGCAAGACAAAAATCCTGTGCAATTACACCAAACCCTCAGTGTGATGCGTAACTGCAGTGGGCAATTGTAAATCACAAGGGTTTTCTTAATAAATGTTGGTCCTGCGAGGACAGAGCGGTAATAAAAACACGTCACTCACAGGGACTGCTGGAAAGGTGACCAGGGCATGCTTTTATTGACAAGGAATGGGCCTGCGGCTGCAGTGGAGATTGATCTATATTAACAACAGAGATGGTAAAAGAAATGTTGAAAAGCAGCCCTCAACCCTTCACCGTAACAGAATCACGTGACAAAAATCTTAATGAACATGGGGAATACCACGAATTCACTTCATTTTCTTTACAGAGGAAAGTGATCCTCTTTCAGGCAGTTCATAAGACAGTCTGCTAAGTGAAGAATAACAGAGAGTGATTTACATTATCGCTGAATTCAATCTCGAAGCCAGTAATTTTGGTGTCAACCCACAATTACAGGCAATCGCTTCCACTCAGCTCGTTGTTCTAGTCTGTTACTGTTTACAGTGTGTACTTACCTAACGCACAGCGTTGCATTGAGCTGTACTTTTGCTGTAATTAATCTGCGGTGTTATATTGTCCTTATGTACCATTTCTTCAGTGAGAAGCTGTAGACAGATGAAAATGCTTCTGGTTAAAAGAGGAAGGAAATCATTTTGCAGTTGTTTCCTGCCCTTTGCTTGCTCCATAGCCTCACACACTGTATATATCAGCTTGTGGCCTGAGCAGATGGAAAGGATTTATTGCTAATATGGACATGGCGGCTATCTGAAACCCCATCAGTGTGTGCATCTTCTGCTGAATTTGTGAAATTCTGGAATAGCAGCACTGTCACAGAGCTGGAGCCCCCTGCCATCCCCCTGCCCAGCTGCTGGCAGCTGGAGCAGCTCCAGCTTCACACCAGACCATTTCCACAGGGTGAGCTCCTTGTCCTGATCATGACAGCTCCTGGGGAGAGGCGGAGGGCGCTGCAGGTGTTGAGCTTCAGCTTGGAGGGAGTATGCTCCAGCCTTGGAGAAGGTTCTGTCCTGTTTCTGTGCCTGAGCTTCAGGTTTATTTTTCTTTGTGATTCTTTCAAACTGTTTGTTTGTTTTAATCAAAGGTAATTAATTGAGTTTGAGTATTACCAAACTATGTTATGATTGAGTTACTGTTGTTCTTGACAATAACCTGAGTTGGTTAGCCTTGGAATATGGAGATGTTACTATATTCCATTGGTCCTCAGAAAACCCAAAGCCAGCATTTACTGAATAGATGATGGCCCTAGTTGCTTGTAGACTGGTTTTCTTGGTTTGCCAGGAATGTAGTGAGTTTTGCCTCTTCTGAATTCCAGGACTGACAGTTCTGCCTTGCACCCTTTGCAGATGTTCGAGCATGAGGCCTGTGGGGTCTCACCATGCTCATGAACCACGTGGAACAGTAACACTGACATTTACATAACGTGGATAATGTCATTAAGGGAACGGCGCTGAATGATCTCTCTTGGGCTGTAGTGATACCAAGAAAATCTTAAACACCCCCATATTGGCAAGATGGAAAAGCTTAACATCTTTCATGTGAACCGTTTCGGTGTAGCGTTCTAAAAAATTCTGGCAGCAATTTCAGTCTTCATGTAGTTGTACGTGTTTGGAGAAGTGATAAAATGAAAAGATGCAGGTTTTAGGCTTTTCGGTGTAACAGCTTACAGACAATATTGAAGTTTTTGATAATTACTGAGAGTTCCTCTGTGTGACACTTTTGATCATTATATTTTCATAAGGATTTCTGATTTCCTGAGGAGCACAGGCCTTGTGAATTCTTGCTGTTATATCTCTGTGGTTATCATTATTATTTTTTAGTCTAACCTTTACATAAGTTTTCTGTAAATTCTTCTCATTAGGCAAAATGTTGTGTTTGATTCATTTAACCCATCTACTTGTGTGGTATGGCAGTCACTTCATTAAACATCTCGATGAGAATAAACAGAAAGCAAGCTGTCTTGCAAAGACAAGATCCTGTGTAATGTGTTAAGCTATATTAATCGTTCCAGTTTTACATATTAAAAGATAATTAGAGCTCAGCATAAAAACCACGGTATGCAAAAAGTGAAAACGTTTTTATAGCAGGCATGCACAGATTTACACTTAATTCTTGTAGAATGGCTGAAACCCTCTTATATATCAACTGATATTCTCACATAATTTCCTTTCTCTTAAATAAATTCTCATCTTCCTTACCCAAATCTGCAACTCATAATTTATGCAGTGTAGCACTCTGAAAGAAAGACCGGGCAGCATAAATTTAGGCTGGAGAAATATAATCTTGTAGTCAAAGAACAGCGCTCTTCAGGGAGCTATACTCGCCCAGAAATGTGGGGAAAGGAGAGCATGCAGCCGGTCTGTGGGGAGTCCTCCATCATGTCACTGGTGGGAATGATGATGTTGATACACTCTAGGCTGTAGCTCCTCAATTTCTTGTCTCTTGTTGTCAGAACTGAATGCCTGTGAAGTTTTGGGGAATGGTCTGTGAAAGAGGTGAAACAAAGGTGCTTCCATCCTGAAGCACGTAAGAAGCCATAGTATTTTGTCATTTATGTGGGAGCTGTACCTTGCCACCCATGTAACTGTCTCTGAACTCCTGCGGTGTGATGCCCACCATGCTGACAATAGCTCACTCACACATAGGACTCTTCCTTACCATGTAAGGGTGTTGTGTGTGTGCATATGTGCAAATGACACAGTAAGGATGCTCACAGTGGTCTTGCATTTGGCCAAGATGCGTTTCTCCAGTGGCTGTTATGTAGGTAGGTATGTGTGTGTTCCTAGGTATTGGTGAGTTAGTAGAATTGCCAGAAGTGCTCATTGGTGCTGTGGGCGCTGGTACTTGGTTCTGATTCAGTCACCGCTGGGAGGTTGCTGTCATGCTGAGGAATAATTCTCAGTAAGTGACTGGGGTTTGATGGAGAGCAGGCAGTGTGCAGTGAAGGGTGAGAATCAAGTTCTCTGGGACATGAGTGGGGTGTTACTGAAGAACTGTGAAGCAGCAAAGATAAAAGTGGGATAATGTGTCATGACTTTCAAAAAAAGTTACCGTTCAACCATGCAGCCTTTGTTAGCAGCAGTAACCCAACAGTCTGAATATAAGTTCTAGGAAAAAAATTATTTACTGTTTTTCTTCTCTCTATTGCCCTTTTTTCCTTTTCGCAAGGGCAGGGGAGGGGAGCTAGGGAGAAATAAAGAAAGCCTGTTATGTATATACCTGTATTATTAAAATAGAAAAAGGGGACGGTTAGCAACTCTCCCTTGTACTGGATGCTGCATTCCAGAACGTCATCAAGTGAAGGCATGGAATAACAGGAAGGCTGGAAAATTATCTCCCAAAAACAGAATCAAATTCTCTGTATCTCTTCAGTTATGTTCAACTTCTCATTGTAGTTCCAATGGACAGATCTTTTTTTGGCTGGAAGTGAGGGCGGCTGTTGGCTCGGTTCCAGCCAAAATGATCAGTCTGATGGTTTAATGAGCATTGATATTCGTCCTAGACTCCTAAAAGCATAAAGACCTATACCGACTGATGCAATAATAGAGATATATTCCATAATGAATGCAGAAACCTTGACAAGTTTGGGTGAATTTCTGTGTCTTGACGTTTGGCCGTGTGCTTTTACCTCAAAAGTAGCAGAAATACTGTGGTCTAGCAAGCAGCGTATGATCTTATATGAATTTAAATCCCAAAGGATCAAATACTGACACAATAAATGTAGAAAATTGTGTCGGCCAATATAATACACCAAAGATATGGTTATTTTGTTATCAGTCTTTACTGTTTGTTTTTTAAGCAAGAAACTGTGCTAGAGGCATGGGTGAGTTCAGCTGAACTACGCTTGTTTTAATAATATTTTTTTTGTCTTTTGAAATCAGACATATCTACACATTAAATGAGAATTACCCTTCTTATTTGTCCTACCTACCTTCCAGTCACAGAAGTGAGTGAGTTATTGCCATGCAAAATAAGAAGACTTTGGGGTATTGTAAAGCTGGAGCATGTTAGACCCCTTGGGAGGGTCCTGAACTTTTTACGTGTGCAAAGTCATAAATGCTGCACAATTCACTAATGAACAGGACCCAGGTAGCTTCAGTGGCACATACATGCCAGATGGAGCTATATACATCATTAGTCAATGGAGTAGAATTTCAATGAGAAGACAAATGGGGCTAATAAAGCATAAAGCACTTGTAGCTTCACAGTGAGTTATTGTGTATGCTTATAGCATGAGTTTTGCAATATTAAAGATTACTTATACATGATGAAATTCAAAATTGTGTTTAGATGTAACCATGACAATGGACTAAATGATTACAGCAGCCTTTGAAAAACTGAATGCACGCAATCTGTAGATCTATCCTGTCTTGAACCTGAAAAATATAGGAAGATTAGAGTTACAGAAAATCGTCGTTCCGTGATTTACACTTTAACTTACTTTGAAGACTTAAAGTTGAGCAATTTTGCACAACTGATTGTTTAATGAAAAATTAGAGACAAGTGCATGGGAGCGCACATGTACAACCATACGGCGCTTGAATGTATTTCAGCTGGGATATTTCCCACCCCACTAAACCGAGGTATGCAACTAATTTTTTTATTTTTATTTTTATTTCTCTCTTTCTTGCCAGTTCTCCTCAATCTCAGTCTCTTTTGTCTGTCATTGAAAAGAGAGCATATGTTCCCTGGTAGGTTCTTTGTCACTTACCTAGCGTGATATAAGGAAAAAAATTGCCAACCCCTTCCCAGCAAATTACCAATTCTTGTTCCTTCAGATCTGGTTTGTGAGCCTCAAACAGCTGCCCCCTCATGTGATAGATCCCCCCGTCTGTAGGAGTCAGATGGGGGGCTAGGAGCCTTGATTAGGATTCCAGCATGCTGCTGAACTATGAGTCATCTGTGGGAATAGTGCTTGTTTCTGGCAGCAGGCTGGGAGAAGCTTCAAGCCCTGTGAGTGGTTTCAGAGAAAGGAGAGAGCAGAGCCCCCATTGTCTCAGCCAGAATTCATCAGACGGATATGAAAAACAGTTTTCTTTTATTCAAAACAATATGTGAAATATTGCTGGCTATATAATGGCAGCAATTTAATTATGCAGTCTCTACTACAAGATTGTGAGATAATTTGCACAGATTTCTAAGATATTTTGCATATGCAAAAAAACTTTGATTCATAGCTACTTCTTTTGGTCCTTTGAGTGCTTTCCATTGATTTCTTTATGTTCATTTGATTAGGAATGTTACTTTAAAAGTGTTAAGTTTTTATTGTTGTACTGAGTAAAGGATGGTCTTCTAGGTGTTGTGTTATAAAAAAGTTATTTTTGTCTAAAGAACTTAATCAAAAAGATCATCCAGGGGAGAGTTCTCTCTAGATCAAAATTCACATCTCACTTCTGTTTGTTATCTCTGGTGGTCAGTTAAAAATGTTTTTAATGCTTTTATTTTTCTCTGTCAAGAGAAAATAGGACTGCAATTGACCTGACAATTAAGTGACTATTTAAGGATTTAAGCAGAATAATATGCTATTTCTCAGTAACTTGAGACTTCACCTTTCATGGAAGACAAATGTTTGTCTTTTTTTATGTGCCAAGTCCTCTAACAACTTTGGTTAGTTCTCATCTTTGGAACTGTAGCATTCAGGATCAGGAGATAAACTGTGGTTTTTATTTTTTGCACAACTTAATTGATGCAATGTTAATGGGTAATTAACAGTAATTAACTCTTTCTGTCTTGACAAATGATCACCTTTAGCAGAGCTCCTCATAGGAGCGGAGAAAGCAGAGGGTCATCTCTGATATTATTTCGGCAAGTTACTTGAACTGTCAGCCTTCTTCAATTATTACAGCTGCCATTGAGAAGCAAATGTTAAATGTCAGAAGATAGCAGCCCCCTAAAATGCCATGTGAAGTGCTTTTTGCATGCAGACCCTTTACGCAGTGTGAGAGCAGTGTTGATGTAGACTATATGAAAATCTCAGGTAGCTCCAAGGCGGGTGGAAGGAGATGAAGTGAATGGACTGAAGCTGTGTGTGATAGTGAAGTAAAATGCTGGGGAGGCTGACCTTGTATTTATGTCCAAGCATCATGCTACTAGCATGCACTTTAGATAATTGCTTTTAAAGTATTTGATCATGCTACTTACCAACACAGTGCCATTAGAGTGTCAGTGGAGCATCAGCAGAAGTTGGACTTAAGGTTATCCATCTGCTCACAAATACCCACCAAATGAAAAATAAATACATTGGGAGATTTTGCAGAGGAGAGGTAGGCTAATTCTTCCATGTAGTTTCTCTTCTAACACGCTAAAATGATTATGAGTGGATGTACCTTATGGTTATTCATCATAGATGAATGCAGATGAACAGGATAATACAATAATATATCTCCTTTCGCTTGCGCGGAGTTATTTGGGCATGGATCTTGTTTGGGAAAAAGTGACACTCTTGGGCTGGGGGGAAAAAGGCAGTATGCACTAGGGTGGTTGCCAGGACTATGGGGCACAGAGCAGACCTTTGCTTCTTTTTGTGAGCCATGCTCTGTCTTTATCGTATCCTGAAGCCCTGAACCTCTGCAGTACAGGCCAAGCCATGTCAGCAGATGTTTCCATCAAGTCCCTTTGTGTCATCAGTGGCCCAGTGGCTTTGGGAGCAGCAGGAGGAGTGATGTTTTCTGCTGGTGGGAGGTCACTGGTTTACAGCTCTTCACAACCTACAGGCAATCTAGCAAAGGCAACGGCCATGCTTCTTGAGGAGCGTGAGTTTTAGCCTGTTCTTTTGATGGTGGAATGGAATATATCAAGTTCTGATGATTCATACTAGTGTTTTATTGACAGTACTGCACTACAGTGTGCATTCTCTGTTTCTGATTTTTTTTATTATCTGCTAATTTTAATATTCCTGCATATCATATATATAAATCTACTACAAATAATATTAAGACAATATAAAAAATAAACAACTGGGAGCAACTGTCAGCAGATCTGAACCTGTAACTCTATCTTATACACTCATTCAAAACTATTAGATAGCATCTTTTTTTTAAAAATCCAAATACATATTAATTATTCATTCATAGCTGTGACATTTTCATTTATTTTTTTGTTCATCCATATAAAGCCAGGGCAGTTTTAGAGCTCTAGCATTTTTATAACAACGTTGGTTTTGATAGCTTTGTATTTTTTACTGTGTGTGAGAACTGAATCCCTCGAATCTTTAACCACTAATTACAGAACTAGTCATTTAAGTTGTTCTTTATTTATCTTTTTAAATGAAGAGTCATACATAGTTGCTTGCTGTACAAGAAGCATTTCAGTGCCTCTGAGCAGTTTTATTATCCCACTGTGTTTTCAGTGCAGAGCCATGACCCTAACCTGGGATAGAAACCAAAGGATGAGCAGCATGAAATGTTGTAATTCGGTTTTGTTTGAGACCCTTTTAACAATGCAATAATCTATGATAGCTGAGCTTTCATGTGGGGGAAAAAAAAAGTTGAAGAAAACAATTATATCTGAAACTTGACAAAAATGTGGTTTGGACTAAACAAAATGAAAACAAAACGAAGTGATGCATTTACATGCAACACAGGTAATTAATCTAAATATCCTTGGTGTCTGGCATCCAGCTATAAATGAGGTTAGATATCTTGTATCAGGGTGAGTGTGCATCGAGTGCTTTGTTTAGAGAAATGTTGGAGTCAGCACTGTTCTTTGACACGCGTTGTTTCAGTGCATCCACAATATTCAGATACTGGAGAACCTATTTTGCTGAATCAAATTGATTTGCACATTCTTCTCTGAGATTGTTTAATATCTCATGTTCACGAAGATAGCAACTTTTACACATCATTTCATTTAAAATGTAGGATTCTGGTTTGCACTTGATAAGCTATGATGCTGGGAAGCGCTGCATTTTCATGAATAATAGCCAGAATACCTGAAACCTTTGTAAGGAGCTTTTTTTTCCCCCCATGTTTAATTGGAGTAATCTCATTTTTGCACATACTGTGAGAGTTATGTTTTGTGACATTAAGTTTTCAAAAGGCAGCTTTAGTCCGTTCTAAAGCAGAACTCTATCCTGCTGCTGGATTTTAAATGGTTGCCTGCTGTAGCTGCAGACTGAGTCTAGGTTTTCTGTGTTGTAAACAGAAATCAAAGCGAAGACTGAAACGAGTCATCTCACTTGAACATGCATCTGTGCTCAGTGCTGTACTGTTCTAAATAAACACACGTATTCCAGACCTGTTCTGAATTGAGTCTCAGATTGAATTTCAAATTGTTGCTCGCTTCCGAAGGGGAGTGCTAGCAGGTCTTGGTGTTTTTCCTTAAACAGAGGTTTTAGACAATTGTTGAGAAATGATTGTAGCCATGCAGATCTTGTTTGAACAGCTAGCTCTTCTTCATGTGTGATTTTCTGAGTTTGTAGATTTTACACCTTTTAGCTAATATATCCTGATTTTTACGTTGCTCCTTCGGAGAACTATTTCGGTGGTATTTAAAGAAAATAACCTTCGAAAGTCCAATAAATAGTTTTATTAGCTGTTGCAACCTTTTAGAAATGCAGTGCTATCGTGTTTAAACGACTCTACTGTGAGATTTTCAGCAGTTTCTTGCCTGAAATAACAATTTAGATGTAGATTTTGGTCACTGACTTTTCCTGGAAGTGGCCAGATGACAATCTGATTCCTGTCCCATTGTTCATCTATTACTAACTCAAGAAAAGAAGATCAGTATTTTCTTGAATAAAAAAAGTATCCCATAGCAGTGGATGCACAATACAGTCTTCAGGGTGAGCATTTATTAGCCTATTCTTACATCAGAGTATTGCTATTAAATGTTAACTAGATTTATTTTCGAACTCCTGGCATCTCTGTTGCGTGTTCCACGGTAAGAATCTGTTACCTGTTTGCAGGAACATAATGAGAAAGACATGGTAAAAGTCAAATTTGCTCTTCATATAATTATATCATTATATTGGGAGTATTTCTATCCCTGGAGCTTGATGAGCTGCTGGGAGAATTCCCCGTTTACTTAGATGGGCAGACTGTGGGTGTGGAAAAGTAAAGAAAACCATTTAAAAATTGACGCAGCTCGCCCAGCAGGTTAGATGGATTAGTCTCAGAAGAGCACAAGTACTAGCAGAAATGAAAGAGGCCACTGAACAGAAAGCTGGTATGCAACCTATCTATGTTTTTATTCCTCGTATGGCCAGATATGCTCTATATGGTGCCTTAGAATTTGTTACGTCAGTGAACCATACATGTCACAAAACCCTTATTGGAAAACTTGAGTTGCCTTGGAGCACTTGAGGACTGTTGTTTTTATGTCCTCCTGTCTTTTTGTGTTGCCCACATAAGCAAAGATTTCTCTATAGAAATATATTAAATTTCTGAAATAAGGTTACTTGCACAGCACTTCCCTGTGACGCCTATAGAGATCTTTGTGTGGGTACCCAATCTTATGCTGATGCTGTTCACACTCAAAGTAGTAGATGGTTCCTGAGCTGAAGTTTGCCCTTAAAATAGATAATGCATCCAAACATGGGACTCCTCCTTTTGCTTCTGCTTGAACACAAGTTTATGAGGTTCACCTTAGCTGCCATAGTCAGTTATTACTGATGATGCTTAGGAAGGTTCTGCAATTTTTTTTTTTTTAATTGGTGACATTATGCCCCCAGAGATGCTGGAACTTTCCTCCCTTCAATAAAAATGCAGCCAAAAGAAAAATTGAGCTACAGTAGAACTGCAGTAGGACATATTCACATAATGGAAATGGAGCATATTAATTGGATATGCATGAAATGAAAATTACCTTGCACAGAAACAGAAATCAAACCTACTATTTCCTGAGTATTAATTTTATTTTTTTTCATCTTTAGTGATAACCAGGGACATATTTTTTGGCATTTAAAAAGCCAGAAGCACTCTCTAGAGTTTCATAGTGCAAACATGCCTACCTTTTAATATGAGTTGTTAAACTGAGACCTGAGTGACCCATTTATGTGCTGTTTTGTTTGAGTGGAGACTGGATCTAATCTGACTCTACCTCCCTCAATTTCTTTGAAAAACTGCAATTAAATTTCAGACACAATAGGATTAAAGAATTGTATTGCTTATAACATAACCTCCC
The DNA here is from genome assembly GCA_016647715.1 of Pavo muticus. Lineage (NCBI taxonomy): Eukaryota > Metazoa > Chordata > Aves > Galliformes > Phasianidae > Pavo > Pavo muticus. The sequence continues at coordinate 516,461 of JACDJE010000089.1, read as the reverse complement.
TGTGCAGTATTATTGAAGTCATACTCTCACTGATATTTTACTTGAGTACAGAAATAAAAAGGCCACTTAATTCATCTTATATATCTCTTTCAGGACTGTCCCTCTGTTTTCTGGTATGTGTGCTTTTTCCTGTTTCATTTTCATTACATCATTTCCTTGGGAAATGATTCAGCAGCCTATCAGACCTCACTATTAAGTGTATGGTTTGCTTTTTTTTTAATTTATGTGTTTCTTATATCTAAAGATGCAGGAGGCAGCAATTTTTGACCCCATAGGGCACAATAACAGTTGTAGTGAGATGAAAAAAAGGGCAAAAAAAATTAACTGGAAGATGAATATATTTACTTCATCTGGGAACATTAATTAACTAATTAATTAATTAATTCGTTATTGAGTTTTGCATTAGGGCAAATAAGTAATAAGTACTTGGGGAAATATTTGTGTCCAGGAACTATCATTGTTCTGTAGCCTCTACTCCATTCCCATTATCACTTTATCTCCCATCCTGTTCTAGGAGGATTTCTTCAGGAAGTGTCCTAATTTACTAATTTATTTTCTTTTTCTAACCTCATCACTATGTGTACAGATGATCACTAGAGTAGTAAAAATGCCATGGATTTAGGGCTACCATGCCAGAATGTGCCAGGATGTTTATGTGCTAAATTAATGTGCCAGTCCTGAGTTGTCCTCTCACGAACGAAGAAGAAGGGATAAAATCCTGTTCCATAAAAGTATTTACCATCAAATAAGATTGCAGATGCACAGATAAAATTATTTCATTTAACATTTGTGGCCTGGTATTGGCAATGCTTTTTCTGCTTCCAAGTGTAAGTATGTGACCAATGCTCATGCATTCCAGAGTTGCCTGATTTCCCTGAATGCAGCCTAGTTGTAAGCTGCCTTATGACACAGAGCGACTTTACACCCAGTGTTTATGCAGGGCTCCAAGCAGACAATGGCTTGGCACCAGCTTGCTCAACAGATTTGTTTTGCTCTTTCCAGTTTGGAAGAGACCCGTGTCAAAGGAGTCAATTTGGCCAATTGCTCCGGAGGAAAAGTCCAAAAGACATTGCTATTTAAGGGCAGCAAATGAAATTCCATCCCACACCATGAATGCCGCGACGAGCTGGCAGGCTCCTGGTCTTGACACAGGCCAAACAACTTGGAAAATGCCAAGAACCCTTCTTTTGGGAACAAGAAGTACATCTTGTGAAAACAGCAGGATTATTTTATGTACTTTAATCATGTTCCAAGTATCTGTTTTCAAAAAGACACTATTCAGAGCTTTCAGATTCACCTCCCTGGCAGAAAATTACGTTCCCTGCAATATCTGAAGGATGAAACTATAGGCAGATTTTAAAGCTGTTCACAAATGGAAAAGACCTATTTAAATAAGTGATTTAAAATGATGGTTTTAAGTTGAAAAAAAAAATAGATAAAATTCAGTTGTAGTCTCCAGTTCTTTTCTTAAAGACGTCAAAATTTATTTTGGAAGCCAAAATACTAAGAAAAAAGAAATTGTAATTAATTTTATGGTAACTAATTATTTTCATCATCATTTGTCAGACTTCCCAAATAATTGGTATTTAAAATTGGATGTACGTGCATGGCACAGTTGTCAGAACAGACAAATTAGACTAAATCAGGAGGACTGGAGCTCAGCGAAGGCTGAACACCTAACACTCCTAGCAGGAGCTCTACTTAGCTACTTGGTATTCTGCATCCACCTCTTCCACATTTTTGAATTAATAGATCGCATACTTTCCTACTGCTTCCTTATCACAGACTTGCTGCCTTTTCAGCTCATTGCCATTTTTCCAACATTCACGAAATTAATCCAAATGAGAAGATATTCTTCAGCTCATTAAGATTTGTGAGGCGCTATTGGCTCGGTATATTTTTAAATGAGCATTTAAAAGATTTTAATAGATTGTAAGACATTTATATTTTAACATTTTATTTTAACATTGCTGTTCATAATATCGCATAGAAATCTAAATGGGATAACTTTAAAAACAGAAATGCATGTAGTTTAAAAGTATCCATGTTTCAAAATTGATTGCTGCTTCTGCTCATAATAAAAGTAGTGGTAAAAGTGTTTCACAAAAGAAAATAAACGCCTAAATTCTGTGTGTGCTCTGTCCAGTCCTCCACTCCACACATCATAACACTTAACCCACGTCTATGTGGTGCACGTATAATCCTGTATAATGCCAGTTCAGTAATATAACTACCTTCTCATTATAAGTGATACACGTGGTAATGAAGCATTGCATGTTGTAATTCTAACTTCTCTCCGGGGACACAAGGCTCATTTTGAAGTCTCATATCACAACACCTCTCCTGGTTGAAAGCTCTGCAGAGATGAGATGGTTATGTTATTCCCTGGCCTCCCTGTAAACTCCCAAGAGATTAGCTGGCTTTGATATTGCAGAATTTAGTGGAGAGGCAGGGAGGCAATACTTACGCCAATCTATAACATGAAACTGTATCTGCAATTTATATTTGAATCACCAGTCCATCTTAAGTGGATTTGTACGTTGAATTACAAATGTGTTTTTGTACAACCACGGAGTGTAAGTGGGTGGTGGCAGGACACGTGAGTTAATCTCCTAGAGTACAGGTAAGCAATCCCATAATTTCTGCGCTTTACAATGATCCAGCTGAGAAACTCATCCAGGAGCATAAAAGAACCCTGATGAGAAAAAGATAAGCAACATATGTAAGTACAATCTTAGAACAGAGCCTCTAGTGTTAATAGGATATTTTGTCAGAATCTCATTAGGCTGTAACTAGAATTTGCATACTGAACAATACTGATTTAAATCTTTCCTTAAGGGGCAAAAATGAAACATAAACCTAACTTTTCTAAGGCTTAACGTATTCACTGACAATAATTTTCTTCTTCACCTTAGACAGCAGCCACTGCTTTTCCTTTCCTTCCTCTGCTGCCCCGGTTCAGTGTTTCTGGTGCACTGAGCCCATAATCCTTTGACCAAATTTAAGCTAGTCATCTCTGATGCAATAATGGATAAAACTCTGGCTGGTCTTGTTTTTCTGTCCTTCTGGAAGATTGGGATCTTCTTTCCTGTGGGAAAATCACCAGCCGTTCAATCCATGTTGTTTTTCTGTCAAATCACTATGTGCTATGAAGTTCTTCAAAACGAGTAGCCTAAATCACAAGGGGAGGAGAAAAAAGTATGAGAGTTTGAGCATATAAAAAGCATAACTGAAACTGCAGAACACATGAAATGCACGTGAGTTTCAGTGAATGGGAAATGAAATTCATGGTTACGTTTCCAGACGTCTTCTGTATTACTGTCACTGGATGCCCCATTTCTTTCAACTATCAAGGTTGCTGAACTTCAGATACGCTTCTCCTACGGTGTTTACAAATCAATTAAGTCAAAAGAACAAAGCTTTTTTACATGCTAGAGAGGTAATGCTCATTAAATTTTGGATAAGTTGCAAAGACAATTACTTCTAAAAATGGATGAAATTAATTGCACTCTTTGGTTTCTTTTGATCTTCTTCAGCTTACATTATGCTCGTTGGTTTTCTTCCCCCTGCCTGGAATCCATCGTTATTCCAGAGACAGTCATGGGTTAGTGATTGAAACAATTTTTTATGAATAAATTTGAGTATGCACTGTCTGCTCTAAACATAATAAGGCTGCATAAAGGAAAACTATCTAAGATACCAGTGTGAGATTTGAGGCAGCTGATCTGTGGTCATCCACGTGCTGGCGGGGTGGATGTGAGGTGAGATGGCCTGAGAATGCAGAGTGCTCTCACCACTTCCTAGTCCTGCCTTCATAGGGCAGCCCTAGTACAGCTTCTAAATCTGTGCCATTGCCTTTCTGAGAGTGTGTGACTTTGTTGTTGTTGCTAGGTGCTATTGCAATGCAAAGCTTTTGAAAACAAGAACGCTCTTCTCACTAATTTTTTCCCCATTGTTTAAATGTGGGACTGTGGACCCTCCTCAATTTAGCATGTAATCGTGAAAAATCATAGGATCAAATAGAATCAAGATTGTGTGCTTATAATTATAGCGAGAAGTGGAGTAATATCAGAAGATATCAAAAGATTCAGAAGATAAGCACTTCACAGAAAGTGTTTCTGTTTTAGAGTATTCCTGCAGCAAATCCTTTGCTTATTTGAGCAAGTCACCTGTGGTCAGTAGAAATTCTGGCTGAATACTGTTGACAGGATTATGTTCTTGGTTGACTTGCACGTAGGCAACATGCAGATTTCTGTGGATACGTATGTTCAGTCAGGGAAATGTGCATGTTGTTTCTCTCCTGTGTATGCAGTTAATGAGAGTGGAATGTTGAATGTCCATGGATGTTGAATGGGGAGGAGGTTGTACCACCCACATTTTTTGCACAGAGTATTCACCTGCTCAGCTCTCAGGGAGGTGTGAGGGCCACGGCTGTTAGGACCACTTCTGAATCACAAATGAGGTTTCTAGGAAAGAGGGTAGTCCGTAATTCCTTTTTCTTTGTTTAGGGATAACCCAGGTGTGAGTTGATACTTCATCTGATAAACAGCTGGGGAGTATTTTGTGTGTTTAGATGACAAAGTGCAACTACTATTGAACTTTTAAAGTCTCTGTTTTCTTGCCTGTCATGCAGGGTACACAAAAGGAGGAGGAAAAATACCCAGTTTTGCTCCTAATCAGTTTTACATAGAGGTAAAGATTTTTCATAATCGGGAAGTGCTAATCCAGGCTGCTGATGTGAATGGAACTTTTCTCATTCATCTCAGTGACCCTTAATCTGCCAAACATGTTGTAAAGGTTGATCACTGAAATTCCGTGACACATACAGAATAATGCCATTCACTTTTTCTATGGGTGGATAAACGTGGGCATAAGGAGACATGGTTTGGCAGCAGTAGAGTAATGCAACTGTAAAACTGGAGAACTCTTGAGTCTGAGCCTAAATTTTGTGTTTTATGTCTTTATTTGTGGTGAGGAGATGTCTCTAGGACAAGAGTCAAATTTCTCTATTGCAAGTATTAATCATAAAGGTTCAAGGACCATGGTTCTCCCTAGCAAATAGTTTTCATGGGCAAGTGCATTAGGTGAGTATGAGGCAAACGTCTGTTCATTAAGGACTGAGCTTGGAGTCTTCACCACCATGTTCTTTTGCTGTATGATTGATGAAGCTCAGCTGTAATTAAATTTAAAGCCATAGATTTGGCAGAGAATAGTATCCATTAACAGGACTGATGTCATTCTATTCCATATGATTCATTAGCAGTACCAGTGTGTGTTTCCTACAGTTTACGTGATGTCCTAGGACATTAAAGTTAATGGTAACATTAACTTGGGACATTAGGTTTGTTTATTTTCTTAATATCAGAGAAGCTGTAAGCTTAGGTTTGCCTAATTTTGGAGCATTCACAGAAGAGGAGTAATGTTCTTTGAAGGTTTAGTATTCTGTTTATGATTGTTTAACATTCAGCATCAATGCTTTTATTGCACAGACGTTGGCATTTTACTCATTATCGCTTTGGTTTTCATGCCAGGTTCTTGCAAGAAGTGTATTTGATGCCAGGTGCCAAATAACCTTTTGTCGTCTTGCTGAATGAGGCACTGCTTTTGTTCTACAGACAAAAATTGCATCTAGATTTTATAAACATTAAAAAATACATCCATCTTTTCTTCTCCCTTCACCTCTGACACACACACAATTTGGCAAGAACTTGCAGTACCCCCGAATCTGTACATTCTGCTCAAAGTGAGAAGAGAAATACCTCTCATTTTTAAGGATTTTCTCTGGCCAATTAAAGACTTTTGCTACTTAATAGATTTTTCTGATCTGCCCAGTGCTGAGCTATGTGGCAAGACTGCAGAGTTGCGAGGGCTGTGTGAGATAAAATCTGTTGGATCATGGGATATAGAAGGCCCCAAAATTTTACCTATAAATTGCTGCGTGCATTAAAACCACCCTTATGGCTCTGTGTGCCAGATATACGTGGGATGATTGTTCTGAGTCATGTTTCAAAAAGAAAAGCTAGAAGAAAGAATGCAAGACAAACATGTAAATCCTTTAATTAATTCAAGAATTATTTATGTTAAATTATCGTACATTCACAGGATTACACATCTGCATTTTTCTCAACGCACTCAGCTATTTTAAACCTAGCAGCTAATTCCTAATTTGCTTTCATATATTCTTTGAAAAGGCAAAGAAAAGCTTAAGAATTCTTATGTAAACCAGATCATTCCAGTGAAATCATTTTATTACTGCAATCCATTACACAGCACTTTGGTGATAAAGGAGTGTATAGTGGAAGAGTAAGTGTTGCAGTTCACAAACTGTTGTGGTAGGGCGTCGTTCTCTTTTACCTCACATTCTTTCTTTCTTTCTTTCTTTCTTTCTTTCTTTTTCTCCTTGATTTTATTTTAAATAAAATGGAACAAACCTGTCCATGTATAAATCAACATAATCTTTCTCTCCTATTTAGTTCAGCCAAAGAAATGATTTTAAATACTCTCCTATAGTTCTCTACTGGTTTCCAAGAAAAAAAATATTTTATGATGCAAACTACTACCAATTCTTTCCCCAGTAAGCCTGTCAGGAGGTTTGAGTTATTTACTTGCCCTTTCAGGAAAAATAAAATAAAAATATCAGAAGACCTTAAGAGAATGTAGGACTGATTCATTACAAATTATTCAACCTTGTTTCTTATCAGTTGAGCACAGTTTAGGAAAGCCTCTCATTAAAACAAGGTATGTCTTAAAGATGCAAGGCTTGGCTTCTCACAAAGTTCCTCCAGCCTGTGCAGAGGTGATGGAGGGTGCAGAGAGAGAGTATAGGACTTTTTTTTTAATCGTTATTACCTTTTTTCTTCTTAGATTTTTTCCCCAGTTCTGTTGACACCCCTTTCTGTATAGCAGTGTGACTCACACACCAGCACTTGTGGTCCCTCGCCCCGTACCTCCACAACTGTCTGTGTAGGTGAACAAGGAATAAAACTCACTGCCTTTTGGGAAGAGGAAAATAGGTTTTCTGCTTGGTAACTGGATGAAATCCTTTTCTTGGATGACTTGCATCAAAATACACAGTAACAACAAAGTGAAGAAAGATAGGGAGCCAGCAGGCATTAACAGCACACAAAGGTGCAAACAGTCTTCGTTTAGTAGAGTCTAAAAATGAGTTGGCCACCAGAATAGACAGAACCCTGCCCACAGCTTGCTGCAGGGCAGGAGTGTTTGTGACAGTGGTGGGTGTTGTAAGGGCATCCTTCCGGGAGAAGGGGCAGGTGCTGGGTCAAGCAGGGGCAGTGGGAACCTCAGCCAGAATTCCTTCCCTTTCCTTCCAGGATTGCTGTGCTTCTTATTGCCCTCTACTCACCTCTGCATCCTGGTTCTAACTAATCGGATCCCTTGTTGAGAAGATACAGCTGTAATTACCCTATATCTAAATCGCCCTTGTGGGTTAGTCGGCAGAAGAGCTCTCCACTCCACCAAGCATATCTGTATGAAGGATCTGTAGCCTTTCTTTTAGACACTCTGGATCTGGAGTTTATTTTTCTTCGCCTGCTCTTACGTTGGTTTTTAACATCTTGCACTCTGCGTTACTGCTGCATGTTTAATAACCAGATTTTAGAACTTGCTGACACATTAGGGCTTATTGTCTCTTAGTTTATAACATTGAGAAGTTCCTCCTAGATGCGGAGCTTTGTCAAATGTTTTCTGACAATCTAAATAACTAACATCTTTGACATTTACTGCACCCCTTTGCCAGGCTAGTCAGTAATAAGCTCAATGAAATCTGAGTTACTGAGGCATGACCTGAAACAATATTAGCTGTCCTTGATTATGCTCTGAATTTTCATGTTCCCCTCCTCCCCAGCCCCAGTGTGATCCTTTTAATGGTTGTCTAAGACTTGCTCAACAACTAATGGGAAATGAACTGACTGGTAATTTCTTGCTGTGTGTCTGCTTGGCCCCATGCCAGTCTTTTGAAATGATGGTACTAAATATAAATTTTCATTACACCTTCTTCAATTTCTGTGCTTGCTTCATGTAGTACTTTTAGATTAGAGTTGTTCAGCCCTGGTCTCTTATTGGTTTTAAGAACAACAGTCCAGTTAATTGACAGTTTGGGGATTATCACCTTTTCTTTTAATTCCTCACTATTCTTTCTGTGTGTTGAGTCTTAGACAAATGTCTGCCCTCTTCGTTTTTAAAGATAGGTACAGGAATAATTGCTGTATAGCCTTCCTGTTCCTTTACACTCCATCACCTTTTTCTCCTGTCAGTTTCTTGGTCTATAATTATGCTTTAAATATCTTTTGGTATTAGTTGCGTTCCTTTGCACTATTTGATGCTCATTTTTCAATTTGGCTTTCTCAAGTATTTTTGGTTGCCTCAGGCTCTTGTTATAATTTACATAATCCTTCTGTATTCTAGATTCTTTCTACCTTTTAATGCTGTCACTTTATCCTTGATACTGTTTTCCTCATCCTTTCTTCCTCTTGCCGACTCCTATTCTCATTTGTGACACATCCTGTAGATGTTTTATTGGAACAAGCATAGCTGGTAATATCTTTTCTTTACTACACTTGATTTTTCTGGACTATTTAATTTATGTTAATTTTCTTAAACTCGCTTCTTCAAAATCTACCTTTTGAAAAGACTGCTATTTTTGCACTTTTTTTCCTTGACAAAACCTGATGAATATTTTGGGTATGCATACGTGTCTTGCTTTCCAAATCCACAAGAACTTTTAGGGAAATTCTTTTTTATTCAAGAAAACAGAATAGAATAGGCTGACGTTACAATCTCCTGCTGTTTCAAATCATGAAATAATGTTTTCTGCAGTTGAGATTTTGCTGAAATTGTGATAGTCACTCAAGGTGATGCTGGATAATTTTGAAGCCGGTAATAATAGTATGCATGGTATAACATAAGTAATAGATTTATTCTGATTGAAATTGGAGTTCTCTCATAGTTGGACAATTTACTTAGAGCTGTTGGGATCAGATTAGCCGCCATCTTTCGTCTAATGCTGAAGCTTTTTGTTGGTGCAGAGTAAGTGTGGAAATTTCCTAATCTGATGTGAAATAACTTGTCTCTTGGCTATGCAAGATAGGAAATGGTGGTGAATCTGCTCCTCACTCTCAAAATCAAACCAAGTTTAGTTGGAAAGGAGATAACTTTTAATATATTTGAGCAAGCAAAAAGCACAACTTTTATGAAAGTGCTGGTCTTGCTTTCACGCATTTAGAATTTCCTTTGTGTGTGCTATTGCTGTTCTGATGGGTCTTAATGAAATTTTTATAACCAGTGTAGTGTCTTTCAGTAGAGGGATATAAAATTTGCATTGATGTCGCCAGTGATCTGGGCTTGTCTGCATTCTGCTGTGGTCTCATGACATGTCACTGAAAGTGTTCAGAGAAGACTTGTACATGAAAACTCTTAAGAGGTAATTGTAATGTTATTGTTTTCTCTTCTAAAATATCAGGTCCAGAATCCAGTGCAAGCTAACTTTAACTAAATTCATGAAATCTAATAAACATTTGAAAACACAGTGTCTTAGAATTCAAAGGTACTGTTAAATTAAGAGCTTTTGATGCCTTTGCAGAGGAATGTTAACAACTCTATTGCTTGAGACAGACCTACTATTTTGATCAGTGAAAGTTTGGGTTACTGCAGTTTGACGGTTGCTAGTGTTATTACTTTCTTCAGGTATGCTATTTTGAGTTTTTTTCCTATGAAAATGAATATTTCAGTACAAAGAAAAAACAAAAGCAAGAATAACTTTAAAGAGCGTATACTAAGCTTGATGTTATTTTTTGTAGAGACAAAAGTGAAAGAAGAAGCAGGTGCATCAGTAGCTTATTGTTCGGTAGAGCTGTTTGTAGTAGTGACTTCCAAAATAATGAGGTGTCACTATTCTACTGTTTGTGTGAGAGAAGGGCAAGCTTTGTGTTCCTTTTGTAAAGAGAAATCAAACTTTCCCTGCTTTCCTATATTTCCTACTTTATTTCCATCCTTTAAAAAAAAAAAAAAATTGTGCTTCCAAATAACTCTTCTAAGTTGTTTCTGGGGGATTTTAGTTATTTTAATCTGACACACCCATATCTGTGGACTAGAAATCATATTAAGTACTTGCTACCTGGTCCTTTCTGTGGTAGTATCTCAACTTTAAATTATCTACAAGTCATATGATTTTTTTTTCATTGGTGGCTTTGGTAGCCAGTGATTTAATCACTTTACCCTCCGTAGATCAAGGATTCCATCTATGAGCTTTGAATTAACTCAGCAAGTTCTTTACGTAATTTCCTTGTCTTTCTTTGGAAAACACATGTTTTTACTGGGGACATAAATCTCAGTTTTGCAAATCAAGGCCAGTTTTATGCCATTCCCTGAAGCATTAGGAAATGGGCTCTCCTATTCTTTGTTTTGCTGATTTTGGGCATGCAACTCTAGGGAGCAGTTATAATATATACACCAGTGGTTGATAACACCTTATCTTGAGCAATAAGAAGTGCTTTTCTGTGGTACCAACATGGCTAATACATTATTTTAAAGTGGGTATGATACATTGCCTATGTCCTCATGCCTACAATACCTGGGTATTTTTTATATCCTGCTAAGCTATTAGGCTCAGTATTTTACAATGAAAGAGCGCTCCACAGTTTAATTACACGTTTTGTACAAAATATTTCCATTTAACTGTTCCAAACTGTCTCTTCCCTTTCAGTATAAGCATTTTGGCACAGCTCCCATCCCTAACAATGGGAGTGTCACGTATAGTCCCAAAGTGTTTGAAAATGCTTTTCTTTAGCCTTCATTTATAAAGTGTCTTACACTCTTTTCTATGTGCTCACTATTTTAATTTATGGAACGGTCTCTACCATTGTGTTTGCAGCAAGAACAACGTAACCAACAGTGGCTGTGTTTTTATTCCGAAGCGTCCTTACATTCCCACTGTGGCTTACAAATCCCAACATCCTTGCTCAAAGCCTAATCCTATTTTTGCCTTTTCTCGTTCATTACTACAGACTACAAAGACTACAGAGACAAAGCCTCATTCCTGATATTCATAACAGATATGTTGTTGCAGAAGACTGCCTTCAAAGTAGTTCTTCATACTGAGGAGGGGAACGTTGGGTAGCTAGCTCTTTGGAGATGACACTACACACAAAATTACAGCTAACTTCCATCTATCTCATGAGTTCTGGAAATGGTAGAAACTGGGAAGTTTCAGCCTCTTATTAGCCCACTCCATTACCTCTATCATGAGAATATATCAGAAGAATATAACCCAAGAATTTGGGTTGTAAGAGAACAAGAAAGAAAGGTCATCCTCCTTTGCAGGGAGGAAAGGAAAACGGCATAAAGAATTTGCATTGTTTACCAGCACGTGTTCCCATCCTGAGTTCAGCAGGAATTTATCTGAGATGCAGGCAGAGCAAACCTTCAGAATCTGTGTTAGACACAGCCAACCTGTTCTGACTGCAAGGCATAGATGGTGCTGGAGGGATGTCCTTTTGCATACAGAGCATGCTGCATTTTCTTCATGTACATCGCTTGTTGCTCTGAAAGAAAGCTGTCTTAGCAAATCAGAGTGCTAAGGCAATACTATGCTGTTGCTAGGCAATAACTAGACAGAATTTGTGTAATTTTCTACATTCTGATTTTTGATACAACTAGTCTAGATTTGTTATCTCACTGAAGTCCTTGTGCAGACAGTATAGGGTGAGAAACAAGACCAGTGAGAAGGCTGGGTTGGTACAACTAGATTAATTAACCAAATACATAAAGAATATGTAAAGTACACTACATTGTTTGCATTACAAATCCTAGATTCTTGCTCCAGAAGTAAAATGCAAACAATTTAAAGTATCACACTGCTTCTGAGATGAAACATTTTCAGAAAGAAAATAATAAAATGGGAGAAAGGAAAATAAAGCAAAGATGGATGAGATAAAGATGTAGAATTGTTTAAAGAATCATGTGTTTCTTCAGTATGAGTATGTGCCTGCTTTGAAGGCTTAAGAATATAAGATCCCTTTTTATTTATTTAATGTCACCTGTTGGGATGTGCCACTCTGGCCCCATCCGTAGTAAAGTGTTTAGATGTTGTACTAAGGGACATGGTTTTGTATGGAAATATTGGTGGTAGATGGCCGATTGGATTAGATGATCGTGGAGGTCTTTTCCAGCCTTGGTGATTCTGTGATTCTATGATATATTCCACCCAGAATGTGCTATTTACCTTCTGCACAATAGCATTATTCTGGTTATTGTGTTTACCAGTCCAGTACTACAAAGTCCAAAGGGCAACTTAACTTGGCAAATACTGAGTAGAAGTGAAGAGATTCCAAAGATTACTGACGTACTGTAGCCAATGGCAATTATAATGTGCATGCAGTATGGCTTAAGTGTTTATTTGTTGTTCGTGACTAATTTCAACTTTAACATCAGATAACCAGAGGTGGTTTCTTCCAGAAAAATAACATCAGAATGGCTTTCTAAATAGAGTCTGGCGTAGAATTAACCTGTTTGGAGATAATAGGTAAACTTTCCACTCTGATGCCAACTTGACTCTTTGTGACATCCCAGCACACCTTTTGTGAGCATCACTTTTTTAGTAGGTCAAGAGATGTAAGCCTTATATGAAGCCAGCCATAGCAGACACAGATTTTCATCACCAGTGGGATCGAGACCTTGCAGTGTATATTGAGTTTAAGTTTAATACTGTAATGGATGGGACTTGCAATAAAAATCTCTAGATGTTTTGTGGATGAGTAATAAAGAGTAGATCAGAGTACAGAACTTCAGGAATCCACGGTGCCAAGGAATTTAAAACAATACTAAATTTATGCTATCTTTTGGCATTGTATTTGTGGCTTGGAAAACTTGTAATAAAATTCAAGCCTTGTCCATTATTTAATTACTTTGCTACATTTTTTGGCACTTTCCAAGTAGCTTAATAGGTAGTTTGCATAAAATGCTACCACTGTTAAATATCTGTTTGTGCAGCTAGGAACACAGCTGTGTTCCTTCTGTCCTAATGTATCACTTAAATGGAGATAAAATAGTGATTACACTTAGTCTCTAGGACCATAGACTTGGATTTACTTTCGGCTGCTGCTACATATGTAACTGTTTTGGCAGACTCATTTAAGTTTTTAGGAGATACTGGTACTTGCTGCTAGGGTAAGTCTGACTCTAAGTGGAGCTTTATTTTACTGTCCTGCCATTAACCTCCTCGTCTTTCACTAGCAATAAGTATGAGCAATCATGTTATCTTCCCAGACAAAAAAAACCACAAAACAACACAACCACCAAAAACAACTGAAAGTACAATGTTTGAAGGCTAGAAAAGACCATTAGCTGCTGTATGGCATTTTTCTGTGGCTGTCATAACTGATGTGGAGATTCCCTATCTTTTAAGAGCGTGAAGGTCGAGCAGCCAGACTCATTGCATGTAGAGGTTTGGGGGGATGTGTCTGTTCTGTTCACCTTTCCTAGGGAAATGAAAGACTGCCGGAGCCTGCCAGGGGTGGGTTAACAGTAGGTCAGCATGCCTGCTGCTAAATGTCCTTCAAAAAGAGAGATGGCGTGCTGCAGGCTTCGCTTTGGAGAGGCATGCTATGTTTTGCAGTGACTCGGTGACACCAATCCTTTTCTGGCAAGCACAGTGTATTTATTTTTCTACATTTTCTTACATTACTTAACACTCGTGCCCAAGTTGTCAGTTGCTAAGGCTCCCTTCATGGCACTCCCACGAAAGTCATGATGCGATCGATGATTTCTATGCCCTTTCCAAGAGCTGGTAAAATTAAGGATCCCGATTATTGGAAGTGATCTGGAATGTTAGTGACAACAGAATCTTCAGGATCGCACAGGAGAAAGGAAATGAAAATTCTGTGGAAATAAAAGAGTCTGAAGATTTCAAATTTCACATTCCCATAGGATGTTTCCTATCGTGCTGGGTAAATCCCACTGAAAAACAGACAATTTTCCTAAAACAGGTGCAGCTTCTGTACTGTACGGGCAGATATATCCTTTGTTGTTTTTGCCATTATTAATATTTTGCCATGTTCTGTACCATATTTCATGTCAGCAGTCATGCTAATTGAAAACCTGAAGTTATTATTAATGATTATAATAATATACTGCAGTGTAAATACAATTCTTGAACAGTAACATTGAGCCTAGGAAAGTTAGTAACTAGCTTGGATGTGGCATGAAATTGCAAAGGAGGGTGATTTATTAAGTAAGATCAGCAAGGAAGAGGGAAAAAGACAAGTTTTTGGTTGTAAACCTGAGTACCCGTGACATTTAAAAAGTTTTCAGAAGTTTGTCTGCACTCAGAACACTATATCATTCTGTTCTTTATTTCACTTCTCCTTCTCACCCTCTGCCTATATACCCTTTCAGCTCTTGAAAAATGCCAATATAAATGTGCTATGAATTACTTGTGCCACATAAATGTTCCTTTTCTTTTTATCCTTTATTAAGACATTGTGATTTGTGATGTCCAGCTATTCAGTATTGTGTCAGTTATACCAGAATGGTAGCATTACTCTTGGGGTTGAAGCAATAGACCAGACACTGGCAATACAAAGTACATCGTGCCTGGCAAATACTGCTGAAGAATAGCTATGTCCTTCTTGGGAAGTATCAGAAATACTGAAGCAAGAATTAGCAAGCTCTCAGCTTGTTGAGGTTTTGTGACAAAACTCAAGCCTTTAACAGGGAAAGCTTAGAAGAGGCAAAAAAATATATATATATATTTTGGCATCTTTTATGCAGACATCCCATGGAAGGTGCTAAAGCACACCAGGAAAAGCACGCCTGGTCTTCGTGCTCTGCAGGTGAGAAGCAGAGAGCTTCTCTTGGCCCCTCCATTTCCTTCCTGAGAAGACCTCTGTTACCAGCAGTGCAAGCCATTTGCACTTCTCCAAAGCAAAGCAATGAGGGAGGAGTTTGTGCATGGAATATATTAAAATGAAGTTTTCTTGCATTTTGGATTAAAAGGGAAAGATTTATGCAAGCCATTTACAGTTGTGGAATTTCAGAGCAGGTCTTCTGTAGTCTGGAAGCAAAACTGTAGAGGTCCCTACTGAAACCAAAGACAAACTACAGAATTCTGCTTTTGGGAACCTGCACTTACTTTTTGATAGCTAACACTGTAGCTGTCATGTTTTGATGATAATGAATTTAGATAGCAATCGGTACCTTGCTCAAAAAAGGGACAAAATAACAGCAGCTCTGATGAATGCTGTGTGAAAGATGAGAAAGGTCTTAGGCCATTAGTGATGACTGATGCCATCGTAGAAGCATATAAATGATGTACTGAAGAAATACATTAGGGCACAATATGAAGCCCTGCTAAACCTGAGGAATATATCACCAATCAAATTTCTTTCTGAAGGCCTTTTCTTTACCTATCAAGGAGGACTTGATAGGAATCCCTATCGACAATTTTAATGTTGCTGGATGTTGTAATCTGCAGACTAAGAGTGGTAATGTTTTGACTGTTAGTGGAAAGGAAGGCTTGTTACTGATATTAGGCTTTTAGTTGGGTGCATAGATTGTTTTGACTTGCTTTACTTGAGAAGAATAGCTCTCAGAGAACCACACGCAGGCAGAAGTTTCTGATGGCTGTTGTAAAGCCTCTCAGCTGTCAATGGCACATGGCAGCTTTCAAAAGAGAGCATCAGTCTTCTTTTGCAGATGGTTAACTACTAAAATAAAGTCCTGTGGGTGCTGAGTAGAGCTTCTCTTGGAACATGTATATGCCCTAACATGGTTATCTCATCAGCTATGCTGAATTGTTTTGAAGATTTAAATCTAGGAGAAAGGGAATGTTATTCCATCTCAGTGTCACTGCCTGGTTTGTTGGAAACAGGTGGATTTCTTTTGCCCAGCCAACATATTTGATTCAATCCATGGGGCCTCTTCAGTTGCCAGATGCATGTGACCGACCTCTGTGCTTTGGAAATGTTGTGGAAAGAGAACTCTACATGACTCAATATTGATTGCAAATACTGTCCAGTATGATTCAGATTTCTGCTGTGAGATATAACAGGTAGTTTGCTTCTTTCCTCTTGTTCGTATCAACAGTACTCCCCTTTCCAATCCATTCGTATTTTCAGTTAGCTTAGAAACAGTTCAATTCTGCTATCAAAGTGCCAGGAACAGGTACTCGCTGCCCTTCTTTCCTGACTTGGATTTTTCTGTTGTGGGCCAGTGTGCTCAGTTCAATGCTTTGAAGTATGCATCTGCCAGTGTATTAACACATATAGTCCCAAGATTATAAACACTTTGCTTTGTTTGGTGTGTTTGAACTAAATGTATTGTTTAGCTGAAAAGTTTCATTTTATCTGCATGTTTCAACCTGTATTAGATTTTATTGTGTTGAGGCCATAGACTTTCATGATATCAAGTGAAGCTAGTGTCTTCTTTTCAGTATGTTTCACAGTCTGAGGAATTTTATCTATTTAAGAACATGATACAGCATATAAAACTGTATCTTGTGCTCATAGCATACAATAGAGAATGAGGCTCAACTTTGGTATACAAGCTCTAAAATATTTTTACTTTCCATAAGAACTGAGTCAGTAAAAACACCAGGATGTAATCCGAGCAAAAGAATATTTTCTGTCCAGCCATTCCGTCACTACAGAGCTGAAATAGAGATCTGGGCTATGAATCAATGGAAAAATTGTCTGGATGTTTAAAAAACAACAACAAAAGATGGTCTTGTGTCAGTAGACAGGTTTCTTTCAGTAGGAACTATGAGCTGCCAGCTGTCCTCTGACCTCAATAGGTCAAATAGTTGGAGAAACATATGCTGTTTGAAATAATAACTAATCTGAATGCCTTTAATTCAGATTTTAATGCTGATTCTGTATGAGGTCTTGTTCCCTCAAAAATTTTATTACCAGTCCAGCAATATCTGTGTACACCTACTCATGGTATAGGAGTGCCTTGCCGATATAAATGAGCGTGTTGCAACCTTTTTGTGCTGCTAGTAGAGCAATGCATATTCAAAAATCTCCAGTGCATGCTAAGTTGAGTTTGAATCCTTGTTCAGTAACAAGGAAGGACATGTGTTTCATGAACCTTCCATTCACTGCAAATGGCCCACAGTTTCCTAAAGAACTAATAATGAGCTGATGGGTTTTTAGGAAACGAGGTTGTATACAGAAGGCTTTGTCTGAAGAAATCTCTTTTTCTGGCCAAGTCAAATCAAACCTGCTGTGAATAGTAAGAAGTTTGATCTAAGAGTTGGTTTGCTCTTTTATTTGTCAAGTGTTTACTTCAGGGATGTTTCAAAACTCAGATCTCAAAACAAATAATAGGTATATGCTGGTTGACTTTCGTTTGAAGATCTCTCTTGATTGCGTAGGTTACGTGACTGGTTTTTCCTTTTGTTAGCAATTGTCAGTTTTTTTCTTTCATATATAGTCCGGGTAATATTACATCTGTATAAATCAGTGTAATAATGGCATTGAATATGTATATTGTTATTTAACCATTGCTCTCTAGGGCATAGTTATGTCAGTCATATTTTACAGAGAATTTTCATAGACCGTTATAGTCATTACAATCTGTTCTGTAGTAAAACCCTGCAAATCAGCATTTTCGTGGCATTTCAAGGGTACTAATGGTGTTGTATGAGTAAATAAGCAACAGAATCTCTGACTAACATGAATCTGTAAGCACTGTAGGAAATAATGCATGCAGAATATGCAACTAAAACACTGAACAAATGAATAATTTTTGTAGAAGATATTACAAAGACTTTTTCATGTCATCTGGCATGAGAGCTACCCCTGAATTTATGCCTGTAGATGTCAAAATATCAGTATGCACCGGTGTCATTTGGAAACCTGTCAAATGTGCATTTTGTGCTGTCTTGAATTATTTTGTATGTATGTTAAAAAGACATCAAATTATGTTTAAATCAAAGATAAATGATTGCTGTTTTGAATGTCTTTTTCGGAGAACTGCCTAAAAATGAGGATGACATTGGAAATGGTGTGCAGTCACGTTTCCCCAGTACGCAATGATCTAAACCTTAAAATGTATAAATCTTCTTTTGCATGATATCTAGCCAGGATGAACTCTCTAAATATTCCTTCTAGCAAAATTCTTTTATAAATCAGTTGCAATTTATGCTAACATTGGTGTGATGAACAGCAGCTTGTAGATCTCTTCCCAAATAATTTTCACTCAATTTTTTCAGAGGATCCAAACACACACAGGACATAAGACAAATAATCTTAGCAATGTTGATTGCATTTCACATCGTTATCTTAATCCATCAAGGAATTGCATGCTGAAACCAGGCCCAAGTAGTTTAACTGCAACCATAACTTGTGCTGACTAGTACCGGATAGAACTCTTCATTTCATGATATCATCTGTTAAGGCAAGTAATACAACCTAGAATACAAACATCATCTTTTTTTTTTTTCCTGGTCCAGTATCTACCTAATAACTTTTTTTTGTGTCCAGTATTGTACCTAATAACTTTGACTTTAATTTATTAGTAATTTTATAGATATTTTCCAGATTGTATTGATACTATTTCTACAATGTGAGAACTTTTAGCCACAATCATATTTAAGCACTAGTTATCACAAGCTGTCTCATTCTCTAGCCTCTTCAAGCATGGCCAAACCATAAATAAGAAAGAGGTAACCACCAACTTTTGCTTCTGCGTGCAACTTTATCGTGAACAGTGAGAAAAAGTGGCGATGACTTTTTGATTAGACAGTCTGCTGGCAGAGCAGTTTTAGAATTTCTGAGTGCCAGGTTTTCTCCCTGCATATATAATATTTGTTTAGTGGGTTGACCACTCCATATCAAATGAATATTTTGTTTTCAAAAAGTCCTGACAACACAACTGAGAATCTGTCCCTCCCAAGTGTTCAGAATTAAGGATTTCATTCCCTAGGGTTCTCTAACAGTAGCTGCAGAAGGACCGTTGCTAATGAGCAAATCCATATTAATGTGAATCTGAGGCTTTGTTGTTGTTGTTTAAGTAAAAGTGTGATGTACCAGATGCAGAAAATGTAATATGGACACTAAGTTCTGAATCATAACTTTATAGACCACTGTGTTTTGAGAAGGTCCCATGAAGAAGATATTCATGTCAGATTTTAACCAGAGTTTTATGACAGTAAGAATAGCAACTGATAAAGTGTCCAGTATGCAAGTCTTCAGATGGGTCCAGAAAGTGTAAAATGCAAAACATAGAATGGGTCTTGCCTTCAACTTTTGGCCACCTAAATAGTATGGATATCAAGTAGCCAAGATGTGTTGGGACATCAGCAGGAGAAAGAAAGTCTATGGGGATGGAATGGAGAAGGGTTTGCAGCTGGAAGTTAATGCACTTCCTTAGGAAATGGTGATTATCAAGTTATATTAAGGAATTGTCTCTCTAACTTGGAAGACAATTTGTCTTGACAAGCCCTTTTAAAGAGAGCATGCTAAAAGCACAAGGGAACTGAACTATTAAGAAATGATACTGTATGTGAGCGAATGTATGTATTACTTAATATGGCACCAGTGTGTTCAGCCTTTATTATCATTTTCACAAAACCTTTTTTTTTTTCCCTCTTTCTCTCTCTACCATAAGAATTAACCTCAGAATCCTGAGAGCATGAGACTCCTACTTTAGATGTTTAGCTATGAAAACAATAAGCTATTTAGTTTTGCATTCTGCCACAGCAGCTATGTTTTATATATCAGTGGCATATCACTGCCTATCAATTATATATTTATTTCTTATCATAAAATGAAAGGTTGAAAAGCAATGGTTGTCAGCAGCAAGCTATGGTTACTTCCCTTAGGATAATTCTGCACGTCACTCTGACAAGACACTTCTGCTGATGCTTAGACTAAATATTGATGTGCTTCCCTCACTTGTCATGCTTCCCTGTGATACTCTACATAGCTCCTGGTTATGTGTACCTTCTGGATACCTGCACTCCTGTTTTCCATTCTCTTGACTTTATTCCTTTGTTGACTTAAATATTTGGCCTTCTCTTCCAGGGAGAATGTCCAAAAGATCAAATGTTTTAAAACAAAAATTTTTCAAAGCCAGTTCTAGAACTCTTGCCTGACAGCAAACATCCACACCCAAAGCTCCTAATTCTCCCATTCTCCAAAGAATTAATAGGGTATAACATATTGAAGGAACTGGATAAAGGCTATAAAAACACGTAGAAAGCATCCTCATCTTTTTACCTTAATTATTGAATAAAATACAACAGTGTACACTGTTTTGGTTTAGCTCAATTATTTCCCTGTTCAAAGATAAAAATCAGAATAATCATGGTAAGTGTGAATCCTTGGAAACTGTTTTTTTTTCATTATCAGACCTTGTGTTTGCATGGTCGTCTATGTTCTGGATTAGTAACAACTCATGTCTGTAGTTGCGTGAGTCGGTAAATTGTTTATTTTCTCAGTGGAAGTTTGCTCAGGACATTGAGGAGCTATTTCCTCCTAATTAGTTCCCCAGATTCCTCTTATAAGAAAAAAAACTTAGGCTTCAAGGAGTCTGTTTGGGGTCATTATTTTCTTGATAAATATACTCTCTGCCACTCCACATTTCCCAGAAGGAAAACTGCAGGGTATAGAAACGTTGTGTTGCGTGTTATATTCCATGATTGGTTTAAATTACTCAATTTACCCAGTATTTCCAAAAAACAATCCTAAATCATCCATCAGTCACATCCTACTTCCAGTGCTGATGGCAGACAGTCATTTTCCCTTACAGCGCTGTTGAACTTGAGCTCTCCTCTGCTTGTTTCATACTTGGATGAACCGGGTGGCTGCAGGGATGGGTACTGAGATTTGAGACGTTTCATTTAGGATGTAGATCGTTGTTTTCTATGTGGGAAAGGAGTGGGCAACACTAATTTTACTCTTGGTAGGTAGAGATTATTGACTTTCAAAATCTACCATCATATTTGACCAAACCACTCTGCAAAGCTGTCTTGTATTAGCATACTACCTGACAAGGCGCTTTATCTTGTCTAGTCTTTGAATGGGAGGTCACAACCAAACCTCAGATGATGTGGAAAGAGGATGTCATTTATATAGCATGTGCTAATGACATAAGCACCATTGTTTTGGCCTTTAGACCAACAAATAGGTAGGTCACTTCAAAAGTAATGCCTCTTCTTTATTTCCATGGAAACTACAACGGATACAAAGAGCACAATAATACTGTTTGATAGAGGAACTTCTCAGCTGCTAAGCACTACTTTTCAACACAGTCACCACCATTAGCTGTGCATTCTCACCAGCAATGAATAAGAGCCTGCGTGCTGCGCTCGTAACCACCTGTACTGGCAGAGGTGACCGCTGCCGCCACTGCTGAAATGCACCACCCACTGCCTCCTTGTGCTCACATCCACTGTTTGGTCTCCATCAACATTCAGCAAGCATCGATGAATGTCACTAGGTGCCATTTTTTTCTACATTGAGGAATTCAGTTCCACACCTTCATACGCGCTTCCATATCAGACACCCTTTTGTCAGACTGTGCCCCTCCGCTCCCCTCTGTCACATGGCAACAGCACATAAGGGGATACTGTTGGGAAGGTTCAGCCTCTACTGCCATACCACCACCGTCTGCCTTTGACATTGTGGGCCAGCATTATAACATAGGAGGCATTACTTTTGGATCAGCCCTTGTACATTGTGCTCATTCTTTGATAACTGCTCACCTCTATGATTCACAGTTGTCGAGCACAGCTTCATGTTTTCATTTATTCTCTTGGTGCTGAACTCAATCTTACAGAGTTTTAGGCAGCTTGAAACACTGAAACACTAAATCCCACCAAATCCCAGGGTTTCCTTTTGGCCTTTAGAGATGCCAGAACAGCTGCGCAGAGTGGACACTGCAAGCTAATTAGAATTACAGGTGTGCAGCACTGGACTGCAGCAGGTATGTGCAGATGCTCATACAGATGCAGTGTTATTCACATCCATGCTGGCCTTACAGCCAAATATTTACAAAACAACAGCTGTCAAGTGCTGTGGAGCTGAATGTGCAGCAGTAGTGCCCTTCACACAGTCCCACCAGCCAGGACTGTTTAACCCACAGATGGCTGTTGAATGAGGAAAACACTGCCTTCAGATAATTCCCCCTTTTCTAAGGGCCACTGCCATGTTCACTTTGCAAGCAAATGCCTCTTTACCTCTATTTAATTTACGTCATCTTGAAAAGTCAATATTCCCAGTGCTGGGGAAATATTTCTGGATTATTTTAGTGGAAATTTGTTTGGCTTCAGCCTATTTAAAACCTGAAAATACAGTAGGCATAAAATTTTCTACTGATAGAAAATGCACCTTTTTTGTTCTGTGGTTATGAGAATATCTTGCAGGCTTACGTTTGCCTTTGTGCAATGTGAGCTTGCAAGCTTTTCTTGCCAAGCCTCTGAGCTGCACGCGTGCTCCACAATCCCTGCAGCTCTATGACCTCCGAGAACAGTTGTGAGTAAAGAAAAGGAGAAGCTGAGATGCACGCAATTTACGCTTATTACTTAGCATTGAATTGCACCCATCATACAACACTAGGAGCAGCAGCAGCGTGCAGGAAATGCAGCCACGCCGCCTGCACCCTCTACTGGCTGATGCCCAGACCACAGAGAGCTTTCCCTGTTTTTTTCTCGGCAGGAGAAAGCCTGGAATAATAACGCTTGCCCACAAAAAAAATATAATAGCATCATTATTAAAAGTAATAGAAAATTTGGGTCTGCTATTTGTCTGGAATAAGAAAGTAAGTGAAAGGTCTGAGAAACAAAAAGCGAATGAATTTCTTAGTCTTGCCCGAAAACTCATGTGCAGAGAACCACCGTGCTCCCATTCTCAGCAAGGGAATGCCCAAGTTTGCCACGAGGAGATTAAGCTGTATTGTGCTTATCCTAGATGCCAGAGGCACTGTTCATTAAGTTCTGCAAATGCCACATGTGGGATAAAAAACTGTATTCTGCAACCAAGACCTTTAGAAATTTCAAGATTAAAATTCAAAATCATGTCTTTCTGAGTGCGGGATTCGGTTTAGCAGCAGAAGGGTATTAGAGAGCATTTGTATGGATTTCACTTTTCAGATGTTTCTGGCAGATCTTGTATAAAGAGCAGCCGAGATTTCCAACTCCGTGTAGAGTGCATATTGTAATATGACCGTAGTGTGCAGAGGATAATATGTTCTCCTGGGTTATGACATCAATTAAATAATAAGTTTGCCACTGTTTTTCTATTGCCTTTTCTTTCTTTTCTTCCTTTCTTTTCTTTTCTTCCTTTCTTTTCTTTTCTTCCTTTTCTGTCTGACTTTCTCTTGTCTCAAATATGGTGCACAGAGCAGCGATGCTGCCTGCAGTTCTCCGGTTGGACTTGGCAGCCACGTCCTGCAGAGGTGGTGCTGCTGTGTGTGTACGTGCAGCCAGAGACACAACCGCATTGTCCAGCATGCACCCATCATGCAGCTAGAAGGAATACTTCTGCTGTTGTTGGTCCACTCTTTAAATCTTGAGAACGAGTAGATGTTGCAGGAATAATATTAATGGGCTGTAAATAATGGCTTGCTTATGCTGCGGTGAGATCAACCAACATCGCAAGTGATTTGATCTGCCTTGCATTTACTTTCTTAATAGTATCTCTGTTTTCAAGCGATTAATGTTCCCTCCCTCCCATCACCTGTTAAAGATGACATTTCTTCAGGTCGTTTAGATTAGGACTTCTTTAGGCCTCTCTGCTTGGGAAATCCGTGGCAATTTTTTGTTCTCTCTGCTTTATCTGTATGCTCTTGCCCGTACATGCCTGTTGAAGACAGCGTGGTTTGTCATTGCACTGTGAATCAGATTTCTGGACATCGCGAGCTTTGAAACACGCTAAGATAAGCAGGTGAATGTATTACTGTTAGTACAATGGTATTTTTATAATGATACCATCTCCTATTTCTCACCGCTATTGAGGCTGATTAATGCCTGCAGAATACAGGGAGATGTCTCTTTCAGAATTTCATAAACCCGTTATATCGACTCACCCGCAAAAACAGCGCATCCCACACGATCCCCCGGGGCCCGGACTCTTTCAGAGGTCTGTCAATGCCCTCTGCAACACGGAGCAGCTGCACCTGCAGGCGGCTGTGCCGGCCGTGCCAAGCAGCTGGGGCTGGCAGCAGTGAGCGGCTGCTCCACACAGCCTCCCTTCCTCCTCCTCCTCAGTGCAGGGCAATGCCTTGGTGCTGCGAAAATCACACCAGGTTAAATAAAGATGAGGTAGGAAACGTCAAGTATTGCTGCTCTGGGTCTGCAGGTACCTGAGTGCCCAAACCCAAGACCACACCAAGCTCTTTCGAAGGCAGCTATCGTAGAATGGGTTGACAGTGGTTTACAGCCTTTTAAGAGTGCTTTCAAATTGCATCTGTTTTCCAGTTGTCAGGAATTAACTGGGACCGCATGGGTTTTAATTAATGGATTGTGTTATCTGGTGCATCTGAAAAGAAATTTTAAGAAATATCTTTGCAATCTTGGGCTCTCTTGGCTGGGAGCCATAATGAGAGCCAGGCTTAATTATATTGGTCACTGAGTTATCAGTGCAGTCGTAACTGGAGGCAAACAGACTCCAATCAAGGCAAGAGAAACTGGAAGCAAAATAATGATATATTTCACAATCATCTTATTACTGACTGATTTAAACAAGGGCCTCAGATGGTTTATCAGTGCTGTGTGTGTGTCAAGGTTTCAGCAAGTCTTAATTCGCAAGAGTTGAAGGTTTATGGAAACTGGCTGCTGAGAAGGGAAAAGATGCATGTAGAAAACAATTTACTGTTTTTACTTGCAAATGCTAACAATCCAGCCTATATGTTTATTTTTCTGCTGAGATCAGGTATCAGGAAGCCATCACAGTTCTCTGATGAGGTTCCTCTAACATCCAGTTCATTACACCAGCGATGAAGCTGGCTGTGCCATTTCCTTACTGGGTCGAAAAGAACGCAAATTGTATGTGATACCGACTTCCTTCTTTGGAGAATGTCTCCATATGCTTTAAAACTCATTGTGTCAGAAGCAGTATACAGTATATACCCTTTTCAACTATCAGCTTAACCTAATTTAATTGGAAAGCCAGCAATAGATTGACTTTCACACAGCATAATCAGAAATCTCTTTTCATAAACACTTTTTGTAATTAGAAATGTAGTCTAGCCCTGTGTTTTTCTATATTTGGTCACTGCAAACCAAAGTCATAGTGGATTCTGTCTTCAAAGAATAACGGATTTTTGGAAAGGGACAGAGTCATAAAACTCTTCTGGTCTAAGAGTATTCACAGCCATATAAACAAGGAAATGGATCTTATAATTAATTCAGAATTCCCTGGCAAGCGCAGTGTTGTAACGTGTTATAATCTACTGATTAAGTTCCAGTAAGAGCACTGGCAGTGGCTTTCTTTGTAAGTATCTGTCTTTCAATAGCACCTGAAAGAACCTCAAATTCTGAGTCTCAGAGCATCCATGGGAGGACTGTGCTGGTCTGAGCATCTGGTCCAGGCGGTGCAGCATTAGGGGGTCACTCTGTAGGAAGAGGTTTTGTGTCACCTTTGTGTCCTGTGCGCTTCCCCCCATGTCCTCCTGAGCTGTGCTGTAGAAGCCCCAGTAAAAATGGCCAGTGAGAAGTTAGGGCTGAGTGGGTATCTGATGCCTTCCAGTAAAGCTTTTAATCCAGTAGGGCCCAACTTCACAGAGGACTTTGCCATCTATCAGACTATTGGTCATGACTGTTAATTAAATGAAAATGTGAAATAAATCTACAGTGCAGAGATGCAACGTAACCAATTAAATATTCCAGTACAAGGTGCTAATGATAAAATGCGAATGTCACCGAGGACAACCTATATGATGTCAGAATACAAATCCTACCCGATGACACCATGTGCCATTCCCATCACGGGCAGGGAGGAAGAGAACCGCTGACCCTGAGCGCTGAAGTCAGGCGCTGCGGTAAGGACAGATGGGCACACGCCTGGGGACTTTCTGAAGGCAAAGGAGTGGATTTCGAGTTGAAACACTTAAACCACGTACTTCTTACTGTCTTAACTCTCGTTGTGTGAACATCTGGCCGTTGCTGAGTGATGGAGTTCTTTGCGTGCAAACAAAGCATCGTAATTTTAAAATGTGGTTGTTTTAGTACAAAAGAACAATATTCAGCAAAGCAAATCATAAGCAACTAATGACAAATGCTTGAAGCGACCGAGGGATTGCCTTAATCCTTCTGGAGAGTCTGTGCAGTGGGAAGAGGGACTGAGTCTTTAAGTGACTCTTCTCTTGACAAGGTTAAACCAAAAGGACAGCAATAACAAAGCGCTGGTGGCTACCTAAAGCAGACTGTAGACAGGTAGTGTAATTTTGTTAAAGATCTGACAGTTGGGGGCAGCTCAGAAGACACAAATGGGCAACATAAATAAACTTATTTAAGTTTCAGGAAATCAAAGAAAATATTTAATGATGTTACTTGCAAGAAACAATTTAATGAGCTGTCTTGAGACAAGCAAATTAGTGAATAATTAGTATCTTATATATGCAAACAATCCCACCTTTTCTACCTAATAAAAGGTTAATATTCTTTTCTATAGTCTGAACAAATCTATATTTAAAAAAGTAATGCTATTCAAAGTTATGTTTCACTAGCTATTGAAATATGTCAGAGAGAAAAATTCAGAGCAGTAGTACTTCAGATGTGTACTTTATATACCTCACATATGTACTTCAGCTTAGTTTGCATGTTGGTGCCTTCTTTCTTCTTTTTAGCTTTTCATTGTATGTTCTTTTCTTAAAGTTGGGTATTGGGATGTGGATTGCATGGAGGGCTTCATGTTCTTAAGCTCAGGGAAGGAGCAGAGAATGGAGCAAAGAGTTAAATGTCAGAGTATTGCAGGACACTGGTCTTCGAAATTGTCATGGATACTCAGTCCATGCTAATTTATCTCTTTCCCTTCCCATTATTTTAATATGCACAGATAACACATCCGCTGAACTACACATTAGCTAATGTCATTCTTTAAACCAGTTTTGCATTCCTTAGATTTTAATAAAATTATACTTTCTTGGCATGCAGCACATTGAATTATATTTAGCAACGTTCTAATTGACTGCAAACCCTTCTCCCCCTTCTTTCCAGTGAGTCCAAACACTGTATGTGTTTATATACATATGTATGTGCACGTATGTGTAAATAAATCCCAGCACTGGGGATGGGCGGAACAAAAGCAATGCTGTGTGTGAACTGGTACCACGCAGCAGCTGCTGTGAGAGGGAAGTAAAGAAAATCCCAGTGCTCAACAGCAACTTGGTGTCATTTCTGCACAAGCCAAGTTGGGTTTGGGTCAGGTGAAAGACTGACTGCCAAAGGGATTGTACTAAGTGGGATGGAAATCATCTCCCTCCAAAATTGTTCTGGTAGGGGGATAAGTGGTTGGAGTTTTCCATGTAGGTGGCAGTGGGCAATAAATATATGGATTCTTGGAGCACTCCAATGGGTGCTCCCATGATGGCCTGTGGGGAAGATGCATGTGTCCTCCTGGAAGGAGCAGGAAGCAAAATGCACACAGCTGGATTCCGCCAGCTCATCAGATGGAAACAAGGGTGTGCTTGCTTTCTGTCAACATCTCAGTGCAAAAAAACCCAACAACCAACAAGCCAAAGATAAAATTTCTCCAGGCTGTGTTACAGATAGAGAATGGCAGAATAGCTCACCTCGTATTGCACTCCTTGTTGAGAGTTTGTAGACTGTAGGTTGTCTGTGGCTGGTGGCAAGTGATTGATATTCATATGCACATTTTCTATCTGGTTTTGAAATCTTTTTTTTCCCCTAGTGTTCCCTTGAGAATAGCATAACAATGTGCACAGGACTGCGCTATCAGCAAAGACTGTGCCTTTTCCCCCTGTATGAGAGCCATACGCTTTCAGCTGCAGTGGAAGAGTTAAATTTCAGAGCGCTGAAGGATGCTGGACTTTGACAATTAATCATGAACTATTATAATTATTGATACTTACCAGGTGAAAAATGTGCCCAAGACAGAATGATTCCAGTACACAGAAATGTCACAGGATGAGCTGCTGCTGTGTGCTGTCATCCCTGCCATGGACACTTAGATATAGATCCTCAGTGGGACCTGGAGACGTAAATAGCTGCGTGTGGCCGGGATTGGCCTTCGCTCCGCTGGGATGCGCTCGCAGGTGAGGGCTGTGACACCAAACCCCACGGTGGGATCCCACCTGTGTGGGAGTGTGAGTGGGCGTGCTGTGCTGGGCCGGTGTCTGTTGTGAAACGTTAACACAACAAAATAGGGGGTTTAACACAATGTGGAGGGGATTCTCTCCTAAAACAACGGGAGATGTTAATGAGCTCTCTCCAAGAGGCTTAACTCGGGATGCTTATAATCTTTTAGCGTGTAGTTGTGTCTGTTCTTAAACATGAAAAGACCTTTCAGCATTCAAATGACTATTTTCCTTCTGATCCGGCCTTCCTCTCTCCTACATACCAACTTTCATTCTCTGCTGCGCTCCTAGAAAACACGAAGGACTGGAGACTGATTATTCTCAATTAAAGATAAAAATTAAGCAATGAGAACCACATTATGAAAAAAAAAATAGAAACAGCAGAAAGAATTCACATCAGTAGCCCCATATTTTGTGTGTGCTGGCGGTCTGAGTAAGTAAGAGATGGTTGCTTACTCAGTGATGCCCGTGTGAAACATCAGAGCGTTGCACGCGGCTGTAACTCGGTGCACGCACACACACATACACACACACACTCACGCAGGTGCGCAGGGCCGCTCTGCTGCGCGTCGGTTACGCGAGGGGCTCCGCGCGGCCGTGCAGCCCGGGGGGGCTCGAGCCTCTCTCGTGCCGCGGAGCCCCCGCGTGGGGGCCGGGGGTGCCCGGTGTGGGGGGGGGAGAGAGAGAGCGGGGCCGGGGCGGTGCGGAGGGGCCGGGGCTGTTCGCCGCGCTGCCGCTGGGGGTATCTTTGTACCATTTTTCATCCAGCAGCAATTTGGAGTGGAAACGTGTAATAGGGGGAAAAAAGCAGGGTTCTCGGCGGTATCGGCGAGCCGTGCAGCCAGGAGCCAAAAAAGATTAGCGGCCCCCCCGCAGCCACGCTCACCCCCACTTCCACACACACACACACACACACACACACACATACACACACACACAGCACACACGCGCACATCCTCGCGGCACCGCGCGGCTCCGCGCTCACCCGCCGGACATCGAGCGAAAGGGATTCGTCTGGAGGGCAATTTCGGATCGGGGGAGATCTATTGGATTAGGAGGATTATCTGCCTGCAGACGGAAAGAAGTAGCGTTTGATCATTTCTATTGCTTGCCTGATGGTCGGATTTAAATGGAGGTGGCTCGGCACGGATGAGGCTGAATTCCGGATGGGGATTTCCAGCCCCCCCTCCCCTCGCCCCGATCCGAGGAAAGGGGAGAAAAATATCTCAAAATCGATATAATTCGGAAGCGTCCGGGGCACGATTGGGAAACCTCCAGCTCCCGGCGGCTCGGAGAGAGCCGGAGGAGGCGAATCCGATGAATTACAGTTTCGGCGGGGATTGCAGAAAAGCGGCCGCGAACTGGTAAATACTTTGATGCTGTCGGCGTGCGGGGCGAGCCCGGGCCGGGCTGGGGATGGGCTGCGGGGTTGGGATGGGGTCGGGGTGCGGGAGCCCGGCTGAGCCCACGGGCAGAGCGAGGGCGGTGCGGGGCTGAGCCCGGAGGTGCGCGTGCCGTGCCCGAGGCGCCGCGCGCTGCTGCAGCCGCCCGGGGAGCGGAGCCTCGGGGGAGGCTGCGGGGAGGAGGGGGGGGCTGCGGGGAGATTTGCACTCGCACATCTGCCCCACGCGGCCGCCCCGGCGAACTTTTCCTCCCCGCTGCCCCCAGGGCCGCGCTCCGCCGCTTCCTGCGGCCGCTCGGTGCCGGCCGGGTGCGGGCACTGCCTCCTCCGGGCAGCGCCGTGAGGGGGCTGAGCGCTG